>PVIC010006061.1:0-55494 GCA_004025085.1 Thryonomys swinderianus | reverse complement strand
GCTTTAATATCAGCAATTTTAAACAACAAACACCATGTTTTCACTTGGGGTTCACAAGTGTATTTGAAAATATTTAATAGCAATTAATTAGCTATAGAACCTGTATCTTCCCATTATTACAATGAGTTGAGGGGGCTCCATGGATAAATGGAAAACTGGTAATAGAACAAGTAATCAGAGTTCACCTGAAGAGCGACCCAGTTTTTCAACCCAGTTACTTCAGAATACACCACCGTTTTCTACCCTTAAGTATGAGTCTCGTTGACAGTTGGTGACAGCTATCTCAACTTAGAACTGTAATGCCAACATTTCTTGAAATGAAAAGAGATCCTAAAAGTCATATTTTGGCATTACAAAGTTAAAATTGGATCCCACTTCAAACAGGCTGTTTTAATTAGGAAGCATCCCAAACAAAAGACCTCACATCCCGATGAACACTGAGCTCTTATGCTAATTGATCTGGCCACTGTATAAATCTTGGGTGGATCTGACGAAAGTAGTTGTTATTCTGGCCTGAGTTTCTAACCACATTAGTTTTGCTAAATTGCATTTTCTTTAGGAGAGCAGCCTGATAGGCTGCTAGTGTTACTAATTCTATTAAAGACTCCTTTCTCATTCTTCTTTTATATGTAATGAACAAAAAAAGCCTTAACCACTCTCTATTTTTAAATGATATAGTTCCATAAACAGATTGAAACATTTGAATAGTCACCTCATAATAATCGGTTTTCCTGAAGGACCATCCTGTTTCTTTTAATTTTCCCAAGCTAAAATTCTAAGATATTCAAATCATAAAATTATGTTTTAAGAAATATGTAATTTATAGTTAGTTCAGGTAATTAACTTAAAAATTAAGTGGGTGATACATATCAATGGTGATGAGTGTACAGTATGCATGACTATGCCATAGAGGGCTGTTTGTATCACCAAAAGCTATGATCACTGATGTGTACACAATGGGACAATAGGCTGAAATTTAACCATTCCTATTACAGGGGAGGCAGTATAGGTCTCTTTCCTCTTATGTTTCTGTTTTCCAAGTGTCTGTGGTTCAAGAGGATCTGTTCATATATTTGCATGTTTGCGTGTGTGTGTGTGTGTGTGTGTGTGTGTGTGTTCTGAGAGACCGGCAGACCAAGACAGAGACAGACAAGGACAAAGAAGGGGTAGTATTTGTCAATGGCATAAGCAGCCCAGAGGAGAAATTTAGCTGGTTCTGTACATGCAAACAATGAGAAACTTCCAGACTTCTTTCATTCCACAGTTAACTACTTGGTAATATTTCTGCAACTTACCTCACCTTCCTTTCTTTTTAAATGGTATTTAATTTTTTCCCAGTTTCATAAATATTTTTATCCGTTTGAAACAATGTTTGTTAGCACATGTGTGTAGTACATAATGATTATATTCATTAGGGAAAATTAATAAATGTGTGTAACATATCTATTATTGTTTTTTTTGTTGTTGTTGTTAGACAGGGTCTTGCTTTGTAGTTCAGGCTGGCCCTGAGTTCACTATGTAGCCTAGGCAAGCCTGGAACTCAGCAAACCTCCTGCCTCTGCCTCCTGAGTGCTGGGATTACAGGTGTGAACCACCACACCCAGCTAGATCTGTATTTTATTTCTTCCTTTCCACTCTTAATTTTTTGTCAGCATTAGACTTATTTTTATCTTGTAATTCCTTATAAGGTCAGTTATCACATGTATAGATTAGCAACTAAGCTAATAGTCTAAAATACATGAAACAAGATAGCTGTAGTAAATCAAGGTGCATTTTTAGATATAAATTGTATAACATATTACAATAATTCTTTTTCTTTTTTCTCTTTTACTCTTATCTTTTATATTGCATTTATTTGCATGAGCACCATTCCTGCTAATGTCTGCTTATTTTTTTTAAATTGAATTATTTCTTGGTACATTTTATTTACAGCTCAC
Source organism: Thryonomys swinderianus (assembly GCA_004025085.1). Lineage (NCBI taxonomy): Eukaryota > Metazoa > Chordata > Mammalia > Rodentia > Thryonomyidae > Thryonomys > Thryonomys swinderianus. Next base: position 53,557 of record PVIC010006061.1, on the reverse strand, counting down.
GATCACATTTAACATTGGGGGATTAGTACCAGTTTATGACAGAAGTTAATTCTCATTTTTACCCATATCCCTACCTACCCATAACCTGCCACCCCTTATATACATGCTATTTCTTTTTCTTTCCAAATCATATTTATTCTTTCCCCTCATTATATTCCCCCACCACATTCCCTTTGAATATTTCCTATTTTACAAAATCTATCATTCATTCTAGAACTCATTTACATCTACATGTTCTCATACCAGAGAAAAGATACAGTATTTACATATGTGTGATCTATTTATTTCACTCAGTGCATCCTCAAGGTGTATCAATCTACACATAAATGAATGAAACTTGTTATTCTTTATGGCAGAGTAGTACTCCATTTTATAAAAAAAAAAACCAACATCTTCTTTTTCCAGTCTCCAGCTCATGGGCATCTGGGTTGTTTCCAAGATTGAGTTATCGTAAAATGAGCTGTTATGAACACGGGTGTACATATGACTCTACAATATGAATATTTTAATTCCTTTGAGTATATTCTTAGCAGGGGAATAGCAGGGTCAAATGGGACCTCTAATCTTAGTTTTCTGAGAAATCTCCACACATATCTCCATAATGGTTGTACAAGTCTACAATCCCACCAGGAGAGAAGGATTCCTTTCTCCCTACATCCTCACCAGCATTTATTGCTGGTTGATCTTTCAATAGCAGCCATTCTTTGTTGTTTTCATCTGTATCTCTCAAATGACAAGTGATGTTGAATGTTTCTTCATATGCTTCTTGGCTGCTTTGAGTTTTGCCTCTGAGAAGTGTCTTTTCATTTCAGATGCCCATTTTTGAATTGGCTCTTTAAACTTGGGGGGATTGATTTGTTTCAGTTCTTTTTTAAATTGAATTCTTTATTGGTACAATTTATATACATCTGACAATCACATATAACATTGGGGAATTTGTACCAGTATATGACACAAGTTAATTCTCATTTTTACACATATCCCTACCCACCCACACCTCCCCACCCCTTTATACATACTCTTATTTTCTTTCTGAATCATATTTATTCCTTCCCCTCATTAATTTCCATAGGAAATTTGGTGTGGGGCTTGTTTCAGTTCTTTATATATTCTAGATAGTAGCCCTTTGTCTGACAAACAGCTAGTAAAGATTCAGTACTCCACTGTCATAAATTGACAGATCGATTGGATAAAGAATCAATAAGGAAATATTGAGCTAAACCAAATTTTTGAACAAATAAACTTACTAGATACCTACAGAGTATTTCACCCTACAAAGTCAGAATATACATTGATCTCAGCTGCTTAGGGATCATTCTTCAAACAGATCACATTCTAGTTCATAGAACAGGCTTAAGTAAATGCAAAGGAATTGAAGTTGTCCCCTGCATACTATCAGGCCACATACCCTTGAAACTGGAGCTTACTAGCAAAAGAAATTCCAAGATCCTCACAAACACATGGAAATTGAACAACACATGGGCCACAAAACCAATAGACCACAAAAGAAATTAAAGAAGAAATTAAATAGTTTCTATAATTAAATGATAACCCCAGTACAATATACAGGTATTTATGGGACACAATGAAAGCAGTTCTATGAGGGAAATTCATAGCAGTGAATGCCTATACCTGGAAAATAGAGCAAGCTCAAATAAATAATCAAATGATGAACCTCAAACAATTAGAAAAAGAGGAGCAAGACAAATCCAAAGCTCATACCAGGGAGGAAATTATAAGGATCAGAGCAGAAATTAATGCAATGAAGACAAAGAGAATAATACAAAGAATCAATGAATCAAAGAATTGGTTCTTTGAAAGGATAAATACAATCAACAGACCCTTAGCCAAGCTTATCAAATAAAGCAAGGAAAAGGCTCAAATCCATACTACTAGGAATGAAAATGGAGAAATCACCACAGATCTATTGGAAGTCCAATGGACAATAAACTTGTATTTTGAAAATTTGAACTCCAAAAAGATGGAAAATCTAGAAGAAATGGATAGATTCCTAGACACATATGAACTTCCAAAGCTGAACGAATATTACATAAAAATGTTAAACAAGGGCCGGAGATTTGGCTCAGTGGTCCTAGCGCTTGCCTCTCGATTGCAAGGTCCCTGGTTCAATCCCCAGTAACCACATACAGCAATACTGGGTATGGTGGCCACACCCACCGGCAATCAGTACCACATACCACAAATGCCCAGCGTGGTGGCTCAGGCCTGTAATCCCAGGACTCGGGAGGCAGAGGCAGGAGGATTGCTGAGGTTTAAGGCTTGCCTGGGCTACATAGTGAGCACAGGGCCAGCCTAAACTACAAAGCAAGACCCTGTCTCAAAAAAAAAAAAAAAAAAAGTTAAACAACCCAATATTATTCTGTGAAATTGAAAATGTAATAAAAAACCTACCAATAAAGAACAGCCCTGGTCCTGATGGTCTCACCGCTGAATTCTACAAAATGTTTAAAGAAGACTTATATTACACTTTATTTTTATGTTGAGTTTTTCATATAAGACAAATTATGTGATATTTAATACTGTGTGTTTGACTTAATTCACTTGACATTACAGTCTTATTATTTTCTGGCTCACATCATAGCACATTTTTGTTTGTTCTTCCATTTCCATGTCTTCAAGATACATTCATTAGAGTCCATGATATATCTACCTGCAATGTGTAACATAAATATATACCTTATCAGTTTATGTGTTTCGTTTCACAGTTTTATAACCTTACTTTCTTCTATTTTTAATTTTTATATAATATTATTTCATGTTCATGGCATAAACTATTTTGTTTCTTTTCATTTATGTTAAGCCCTTATCTCACTACCAATAACCAAAGTCCTGAAGAAAATTATTCTTTTAAGGAGCTTTTAAAAAAAATTATTTGAGTTGTTTGTTTTACTCTTATAGTTATTATAATGGACCTTGAATGAAAAGTCCCTTTCATCTTTTCCTTGATGGGATTCTTCACAGCATCAAAATACAATATGTTATATATGCAAGATTCTTAATCAAGTGTTTCTTTATACAGTCTATTCAAAAGAAAAGCAATAACTAATCCCTTATACACATACACACATATGTAGTTAATAAGTGGCATCTCTTGAGAAGTTCATAGTTTTCATTATGTAAGATATTTGCATGAATATATACTCTTTCAAATGTACATGTATGTATTTGATTTGTGCATTCAGTGTTTGGTAAAAATGAGCTTGTATGTTACAAATATTTTGAATATTATTTTTACTCAAGGTATTTTGATGTCTATATTTATGCAGAAATATGAACCTGGTTTTTCCTTATGCAGAAGTGTAAGTGTGAACCATGCCTTATTTAGGAATTCTGCTGTTGAGGATCTAGATCATTACGAGTCTTTCTGTTACCAACAATGTTGCAGCCCCAACATGTTCCTCGAAGTCTCTCTATCATGAGAGTAGTCCTGGGTAATGTATCATGAGTGTGCTGTTTGGAATGTGTTCTGTTTTTGTGATGTAGGTGTTTTGTTCTCTAATATTTCAAGTATACTCTTGACTCACTCCTGTTTTAACATGGTCAGTCTTCCTCATCACGCAGTTGGAGATATCTTGACCTCTTCAACAGCTGCATCTTTTCTTTTCCCTTATTCTCCTCTATCTCTTCTATCTCCTACATCTTCTACTATTTCAGAGAGAATATTGGTGCTAGGGTTGTGCACAGTTTATGCTTGTGTTGCTACAATAAAATTTGAGCATGCTTAGCAATACTTTTCACACCCCACTACTCTTTTTTTTCCCCTAGGTGGACATTTTTAGAGAAACTGATACAGGTTGCTCATATGTGCCTATGTATAGTAAAATATATGTTCTTTTCTGATCACTTACTGCTTCTTTATACATTGTAAAGACTTGTGCTGGCCACATGATACCGTAGTGAGTGTAATAATAATGTATGGCAAACATTTACTAATTAAAAAAAACATTGTATGTGTCTTATACAGAGGTATGGAATTTATTCTCAGCTCACAAAAATCTTCCTTTTTCAGTTTTTCTTTAAAAGCCCAAGATAAAAAATTTGAGATTAATTGCATGGAAATTGCCTCCCCTATAATCAGAATATTAAGCATTAAAATATCCATATTCTCATGACTATTAATGCTTTCTCTTTCTTGAGTAGTATAGAGGAGATGTAATTTCTAGAAAGAAGCATCTATTAGACTGAGACATAGGAGTACACATTAAGCTTGGAATTCTTCTGGCTTAGCAGTTTAGAGTTAAAATAATTTTCCTGTCTTATTCATTTCTATCCTTTTTGTAATATACAAATATGCAAAAAATTATTTCACTTGTCTTCTAGTTTACTAGGACCAACTGTTGAAGGAATGTATAAAAATTACTACCGAGAGACCTGAGTGTCGTACATACTCTAATCCTAGTACTCTAGGAGGCTGAGCCAAGAAAACAAAAACAAAAACAAAAACAGAAGAGTAAGCCTAGCCTGGCAAATTAGAGAATAGTTACACCCTGCCAAGAACGAAAGAAAGAGAAAAAGAAAGAAAGAAAGAAAGAAAGAGAGAGAGAGAGAGAGAGAGAGAGAGAGAGAGAGAGAGAGAAAGGGAGGAAGGGAGGAAGGGAGGAAGGGAAGAGGGAAGGAGGGAAGGAAAGAACGAAAAAAGGAAGGAAGGAACAAAGGAAAGAACAAAGGAAGGCAGGCAGGCAGGAAGGAAGGAAGCAAGGAAGGCAGACTTTGAGAGTTACCTTAGTGAGAAAACCATGGATTCAGTCCCCAATGCCACTGACAAAACAGTTACTGCTGGGTAATTTTTACTTGGAACTCTCCTTGGTTAAATTATGTCATATCTTGGACACTCTAAGTAAGACTGGTTCTTAAACACAGACTCTAGATTATCTGAAAATAGTACTAGGTATCATTTACAAAGATTCAGAATCTTAATATTTAGGTTCTCTCATTAAACAATTTAATATTAACTAATATATAGATGAACAGTAAAATTCATTACTTAGAAAGTACTATACCTTTGTGAAGATATAATAGACACCCATAGTTCAATATCATTTTTTATTGAATTCTTTATTGGTACATTTTCTTTTTTGAGACAGGGTCTCGCTTTTGTAGTTCAGGCTGGCCCTGAGCTCACTATGTAGTCCAGGCAAGCCTCAAACTCAGCAATCCTCCTGCCTCTGCCTCCCTAGTGCTGGGATGACAGGCGTGAGCCACCACATCCGGCTCTTTATTGGTACATTTTATATACAGCTCACAATCACACTCGACATTGGGAAATTTGTACCAGTATATGACTGGAGTTAATTCTCATGTTTACCCATAGCCCTACCCACTCACAATCCCCACCCCTTTTATACATGCTATTTCTTTTTCTTTCCAAATTATATTTATTTTGTCCCTTCAATATAATTTTGTCCTTTAAAACACTTTACCTCAGATTTTAGATACTGTCTTAATTCATTTCCTGCCACAGAAATAATATGCAGTAGACCCAAACTGGAGAAAAAAGTTTGCTTTTGCTCACAGGTTGTAGAGGTTTCAGCCTAGAGGCAGCTGTAGCGCAACAGAGGCGACACAACACACGGTACGGCAGATGGAAGCAGGAAACAGTGAAGGAGGAGGGAGGGAGGAAGATGCTGCCAGGTTGTGACCTCAGTGACCCATCTCCTTCCAATCACAATTAGCTGTAACTTCTTCGCGAGTGATAAACGGATCCACTGATGTGTGTCACGCCCTCACAATCCAGTCATCCCTAAAAGTGCCATCTATGAGCACAGGAGGCTTCAGGGAGTCAGCCAGAAATAACTCATAACTGAAAGTATAGTAGAGAATACTCTTGAAAGAATGGATGTGTGGAAAAACAGTGCATGTAATGCTGATCATTTTGTAATTTTAAAATAACTGTTTCATCAGAATGCTGTGTGTGTGTGTATGATGCCGCTATTGTAATGTGCTACTTCTTCATTTAAATTCTATTTTCAATGAATTGAATACAGTGAACAGAAGGTATTTAACTCACCTATTGTCAATGAGCCTGTGTATAGATTTTTTTAAAAGTCCCTTACTCTGTTATCCATAAATTTCAGGTAACTCATAGACTAAAATCTTAGTGTCTTTCTTTATTTCTTCCACAATAAGGGAAGATACTTAGTCTGGTCTGTCTCATATCCTGGCTTCCTACTGCTATGAAAATGTATCTAAACCCATTAACTTATGTAAAGGAACAGTTGATTTGGGCTCATGGTTTCAGAGTCCTCTGCCCTATTGCTTTAGGCTAGGGTGGGTGGCACAGTACATCATGAGGAGAGTTTGTGACAGGTGTGCACCTCACAGCCTCTGGTGAGCTAAACTAGAGCAAGGGAGGGCAGTATTCATAGCATTCATTTCCGAGGCATCACTGCAATGGCTTAACTTTCTCCCATTAGACCCCACCTTCCAAGCTTCCACCATCTCCCAAAAGCTCCACAGAATGACAGACAAACCCAGACTGAAGTCATGGTGAGAATTCTAAAGAGACTCGACAAATGTCAAAGGAATTCTGCATTCTATGAAGACAACATGTGGGTACCAAAGAAAGCCAGCCCATGTGTTTCACATTAAAGTAAAATTCCTTATACAATAAGGATTGAAAAGCTGAATGTAAGATTCAGAGTTTAAGAAGGTTATGCTATTTTTCAAAATGTTAACACTATATGAATATGTATAGTTACTGTATTTTACTAATTTGAGTACTGTTATGGATTTGTGTATATCTTGATTCCTCTAAAATAGACTTTATTTGAATACAAGTATGAATTTGTCATTGTGTATTTTTAATTGAATTCTTCATAGGTACATTTTATGTACAGATCACAATCACACTCAACATTGGAGTATTTGTACCAGTTTATGGTATGAGTTAATTCTCATTTTTACCCATATCCCTACCTACACAACAATCTCCCACCCCCTATATATATGTGCTTTCTTTTTCTTTTCAAATTATGCTTATTCTTCCCTCTCATTACTTTCCCTTACCATATTCCCTTTGAATTTTTCCTATTCCACAATATCTGTCATACATTCTAGAACTCATTTACATCTACAGGTTCTCATATCAGAGAAAAGATACAATATTTACATATCTGTGACATTTATTTCATTTATTAGCGTGTCCTCAAGATGTCTTTAATTACGTTTAAAAATATTTTGGACAGGTACCTGAAATTATATGATGTCACATGAATTTAACTTTGATCCACCTAGCAACCAATATTATTATTATTATTTTTAATTCATTTGATTTGCATATTTTATACATATAGTATGATCACATTCAACATCGGGGGTTTATATCTGTACATGATACATCTTCATTGTTATTTTTCTCCTTTCTCCTGCCCTCCCTACACCCCCACCCCTATATACACAAGCTCTGTTTCCCTTTTTTTACTATACTTTTTACAAGAGACAATGTCATGTTTAGGACACTGTGTTGTCAGATCATATTCTATAACACACACTGCCAAAAATATTATCTTCAGTGACTAATTGTAGTGAATTTTATATTTATTTTTCAGTATGTGTTCTCTGATTTTATTAAAATTTGCAACTTATCATTGGTTACTTTTCATAATGAAGCAAAGATGCTTCGAAGGCCCCACCCTGCGGAGAGGGCACGAGCGTGCCAGTGCAGTGATGCCGCGTGGCTGGAGTTCATGCCTTTGAGAGCTCAAAGAGTCTCCTAAACTCTCTGCTGCAGTCACCTTTTACCACCGCCAAATGGGTTTTCCTAGTTCTGCAATGTGTAGCAAATTTCATGTGAGGCTTTTGCGGAACGTCTGTGGCTTCTTCATCTGGGGCTAAAATGTTTGTTGCCTTTGCAATTTGCACTGATTGCTTAAGAAAAGAATAGTTTGGTTTGCGAGGGCTGCTTTTAGTTTAGTGGGTTCTGTGTATAGTTAGCTACAATGCTTTTATTTTGTGGTGATGGTTCGGATTGTGTTTTTTGGAGGGCATTTATTGCATTCTTACAAATTACACATACTGCAGAAAGGCTGTTTTATCCATACATGGAGACAAGATGCACTCAGTACTAAAGAATCTGATGAAATGGGCTCATATCATACCCTCCAATAAAGAAAAATGATCAAGTCAAGAAGAAATGAAGAAATACTTTTAGAAAATATACATTCCAAGTATTAGGCTATTTCCATATTTTAAATTAGTTTTATTACACTTAATGTTTTATATTCATAACTTCAGGAAGAAAGTCAACATTTCTGACTTGTTTTGTGATAAATAAGAATGATGTTAAGATTATACAGTATATATTATATGAAATATGATGTGGGTTGGGTGGTATTTTCCGATATAGTCATGTTTTGGTCTAAATAGTTTGTTAAAAAATAATTTTACATAGCTTTTATTGAGAAGGAAATTGAGCCTCTCATATTTAAGTAATTTAACATAGTTTACATAGTTAGAATTTATCAGCTCAGAGTGATCTCAAATCATCGATTCACTTTACTCTGTTCCATGAACTTCCCAAGTCAATGACTCCAATAAATTTATGTTGTCAGTTTGAGAACTCCCCATTATTCCTTATTTTTACAAGCACTTTTCTGAATATGTTTACTTATAAGACTCCAAAGATGGAAAAATAAATCCAGGTCACTAAAAAATATTTTATCATCCAAAATGTCAAACTTCATAGCACTAACCAGACTGGTGTTGGATGAGTTGTATAATTGCTTCTTTCTGAGAGAGAAATAAAGATGAAGAGACAGAAAGAACTGACAGAGTGGTGAGAAAGGAAGGAAGAAAGGAAGATCTTAAAGCCAACACTTCAACACCGGGACAACAACTGCATTTTAACTTAAATATATCAGCTTTGGCATCTTAATTTGTGATCAAACAAAACAGTATTCCCCAGATAATTACAGATAGGGACTAATGACCCAAAATAACCTTCATTAATCTTTTCTAGTAGGTAATAGCCATGTCCTCTATGCTTTTCCAGTAACTTCTCTTATGTTTATGTGTTTGCCCAACTGCCTTCTAATGAATTTTCCTATCTCTTTTCCTACTGTTTAGTTTTTTGAGAACAGATTGTATTTTTGTGCGGATTCATATTTCTGTTATCACTTTAGGAAATAGTTTTATACGTAGCACATATAATTTTAACACTCAGAATTCATACAAAAATTTTGATTGGATGCATTTAAATTTCACACTGTAATGATAGTTTCAGAAGCTGTACTAGTTCTTCACCAAATCCCTACATTTAGTGTTTCTGTCACTGACAATATCTGTTTAAATATTTAAAGGTAGATTAGAGTTCCAAAGCTACTGACCTCAAAATGAGCTTTTTTAAACTGGGTATAGTGGTACACATCTATAAATTCAACACTCAGGTGGCAGAGGTAGGAAGATCACAATTTTAAGGTCATCCCAAACTACCTAGTGAGTTCAAGGCCAGCCTGAATTATATAATAGACCCTAAAAATGAAACAAAATAAATAAAATAGGGTTTTTTGATGAAATTAATGATGGTGACATGCATGATGACAATAATAATGATGATACCCATTAATAACATTGATAAAATTTACATCATTATCAATAATTTCATTATTACAATTGCCCTAATAAGGTGACTACCAGGAAGCTGAGAAATTATAAGCAGTATCAAAAATAGTGCATGGTAATTAAAATAAAAAAAGATCATCCATAATCTAAAGCTAAGGAATATGGGATTTAGCTTTTGAAGATAAGTGTGTCTGTCTCTGCCATTCAATAGCTTAATGATCTTGGCACTATTCCTTATCTGCTTTCAGCTTTATTATATTCAAAACAAGGTGAATAATAATTCCTACCTACATATATTTTAAGAATCAAACAGTTGAGCAGCAGTTTTGAAAGAGCTTTGTAAACCTTGTGTATTAAGTACATACACATTAGCTAATACTCCAAAATTATCAATAAGTACAATTGAATTGCTAGTTCTCTGGAAACCTGTATCTCCTCCTTTAATCTGTGCTAAACTAACTATGAATCTCATTAAAGGAATTGAAATTTAGTTCTTGGTATGATAAGGAGCTTCTAACATCACACAAATTGCTAGAAATTCTATTGATCCTGTAATTCTCTAATTTCCAGCTTCTGATGAATTCATCATTATTACTCTCTTGCTGCTTGATTCCCAAAGAGCTTTGCTAACATCTTCATCCTGGGTCACCATCCTCCTCTCCCCATGTGGCTTCTTCTCATCATGCAAGGGGAGCACAAAGACTCTTCAGTAAAATAGACTTGTGTTGATGATTTGAAGTGGAGTCCTAGGACATATACTGGGTGGACATTAGAAAGTAAATATCAGTCATTAGAATTCAAAACAAAGAACAAGCATGGCTATTCAGAACCCTGGAGGACTATTCTTGCTTTTTCTGCCTTCTTCGGAGGCTGGCTGCCATCTCCTATCTTTCTCTCCAGAGGAGTTCAGCCTCTATTTCTCTTCTCTTTTTGGCAGCACTGGGTCTCTTATTCTTTCTTTGTGGGTATGAAGAACTGTACTTGTTAAGCTGCTCATAAAAATTAATTCATGTTTTATCTAAATCTGGTCAAGACTCATCATAGAAAACATTTACTTTTCAAAAATAATACTCAGACCTGTTAAAGTTTTGCTTTTTTATTTTTGCCCAAAAAGGAAGTAATATTATGTCTCGATATATAATGTAGTTTTTCTCTTGAATGGACCTTTATCAGCTGAAGACATATTTTAAACTACTCTTTCTTTATTTTGAATGCATCAAATATTTTAGGCAACATAATACAAATTACTCTTACCTTTCCTGCTTCACATCACCTAATTGTACTGTACTTTTAGAAAAAAGTCAAAATGTATAACTTACTTTTATGGATTATTTCTTCAGCACTTCTTATGTTCTATGCTGATATTTTGAGATTAGCATTATAATGAAAAACAACTATATAATATTACAGCTTCATTTCATCCATGCAAAATGGGATAAATTTAAAAATTAATTTGAAAACATGTTTGAATTCTATATGTGAACAAATGCTGTTGTGTATAAAATATAATGGCAGATTTTATACCCTTTTTAATATTGTGTCTTTGAAACCTATTGTGTATCTCAATTCATACTGGCTCCCTTTAGAGTGAAGTACAGTTACTTTAGGCTAGAGTTTACTCCATAGTCCAGCAGAATTCTAGACTCATGGGAACGTTGCATGTCTCACAGAGTTCTCACAAAGGTCTGACTATTAATTGTATGTGACAGATGAAGAAAGGAAAACACATAGAAGTTAATTGAGTTGTTTAAAGTCATGCATGCATGGTAAAGCCAGAAGTTGTATTTAGGTCATTGTGGCTCTTCGTTCTTAGTGTTATATCTCTATTTCTGTGCTTCATTTCAGTACCATTAATTTTTGGCAAAGTTTTTGATAAAACTTCAAGAGAGGTACTCTTCTTTCTCTTTTTACTGCTGTGTGAATTGGGTAAAGAATGCTGAGTTGACATATCTGTGAACAGAAATGGTTCTATGGTCAGAATGCTGTTATAAAAGTGGATTTAGGTTGCATAATCACATGCTGTTCTTTTGAAATGATGTACCTTAGCTGTGGCCCAAAGGGCTTTTATCCATCCAATCCTTGGCCCTTCTATGAAATCCATCAAAAAAGGAACTGATTTGTTTGCGGGAAGAGAGGCTGAGCTCAGTGCAGCACCCACCACGTTTTAATAATTACTGGTTTCATGTTAATTTGAAGAAGCAAAGTTGCCTCTAGTATCATTATTCCTTCCAAGTGTTTGAAAAGAGAAAGAATGTGTGGGGTAGTAGTTTACTCTGCTGCAAAAATATTCTTTTGAATATTTATCTTAATTTTGTGCATATTGTTTTCCGTGAATATTTGTGTATGATTAAACCAAGAATTCTATTGAATTATTTAATACTCTTATTTTGTTTATAAATCCCATTACATTTACTTTCTTATACATAAGGTGCCAGAAATATTTCAAATAAAACCTAAAATATCTTTCCTGGTGTTCTCATGATGCGACTCTAATGGGGAATATTCTCCCCTAAGCTACACATGAGAAATGATGAGAAAAGATGAGAAACGTGCCTGTCTTAGAAGTTCATCAGCGAGGGAGCCGAAGGAGGGCGCCAGGGAGTGCAGTCAGAACACTTGGAAGAGTCAGGGTTTTCTGGTAAACTGTTCCTTCCAGGTTTCCTGGAGTTCTGTTTGCACCATGCCCACTGACAAGTTGGGGGCACTTGAAGGTTTTCTGTGGAAAGATACACTGAAAGGCAGGGTGACATGTACATATGCTTTTTGCTGTCTGGCTGCATGAGAAATGTGTGTTGTTTACAGAAGATGGAATGAGTTCCATATGTTCACCATGAAGGTCATCCATGTGTACACAGTAAGGGCTTTCCCAGTGCTTATATTTAATTTCCACCCAAAATACAGGCTTTTAAAAAACCCTTCCCACACTAACTGAGTGTTTGCATAATTCAGAATGTTTTCCTTTGTGAATCAGACATTGAGAAAAAGAGTGGCTTACTCACATAAACTATTAATTTTACTTATGTAGAAAAAAAGACACCCATGCTTGTGTGTGTGTGTGTGTGTGTGTGTGTGTGCGCACCAACAAACATATTCAAGTTTTGGTTTTGTCTCTGCCATCCCTCTGCCACTGTTTTCTTGGGTTCACTGTTCTTCCTTTGTCTGGGACTACCAGTCAACCAGTTGTACCAGTTCTTTGCTATCTAAACACAGTAAGTACTCCTTCATTACTCAGTGGTCTAATTTAAATTCCCAAAAAGTAAGTTGGCCGAGACCATCTTTTTCTGGCTAGATTCATCAGCCTAAAAACTGGCAAAATGACCACTCAGTACACATTCTGATCCAGTGAGCTCTGACTGAAGAAAAACCCTGTCCAAGGAGTTTGATTAAAAAGTACTGAAAATTGCTCAGGTAATGGCAGAGTATAAACAGAAATGGTTGCTGTGTTAATCAGATTTTCCACACTATAACCCAATACTGGAGAAAATGCATGTAAAGGAGCAAAGATATATTTTAGTTCGTGGTTTCAGTTCATAATGTGCTCCTCGGCTATAGGGCTTTGGAGACGTAGAAAGGTGAGGCGGAAAGACATAGTAGAGGAACATTCCTTACCAAGTGGGGATCAGGAAACAGAAAGAAAGGTGGAAAGAGTCATGGAGGAAGGGGATTGGGGCAATATAAACCCCTCTAGGATACCTCCTCATGGCCCACTCCTTTTAACTAGGCTCCATTTCCTCGATCTTTACCACTTGACACTAATTTAGCAGGCTTTTCTTTTAAAATCTGTGATGATTTCCTTTTTTCCTTTTTTTTTTATGTGTGCTCATGGATGTAAATACACACAGAGAGTGAATATAATTGTTTACAAAACTTGCAATTCATCCTCTCATAGCATTGCTTTAGTTCTTCCCAAATCTTTGTTTTGCAATTCCTCTAAATCTCCTTGTTAAGGAATATAATAAGTAAGTCTGGTTAGACCCAGCCAGCATTCTGTCACTGGTCTGGGATCTATTCTGTTCTATGGATGTACAAATTGGATAAGTAATAATAAATTAATTCCTTTATAAAGGAAGAACTTTTATTGACAATTTGGATGTAATTCCTTACAATCTTTACTTGAAACTAGTGAGGAAGTTGCTTAGCTTTGTTGTACTTTTGACTAAACAGGATCAAAAACATGTTCCATTGAATAAATTCAAGCAACTACTGGGTGCCAGTATAATTTGTCTCTCTAATACTATAGCCATTGTTTTTAAATTACATTCCTCCATATAGCAAGCAGAAAATCAACTCATTTGGAAAACCAGTTTCTCAACCTTTTATTACTTTTATTTTCTATATGAACATTATTCTTAAACAGAGAGTTACTGGAGAGAATTATAGGAATATTAACTTCTCCTTCCATTTTAGTCCATCAGAGATGAAAACAGTTACACAAAGGATGGAAGAATGACAAAATCATTGCAAAATCTACATGTATTAAAATTTGTTAAGAGTGCATCAATAATGCTGTAGAAAGGAAGGTGACACTCTTAAAATTATCTTTTATAATAACAGTAATAAAATTCCTTCTGAGTACTTATTAATGACAATGGAATGAATTTTCCTTTTATATTTATTTCCATAACATATTCTATAAAATATGAATGGTTATCAGTGTCACTGACAATCACTGAAGTAATTATATCAAACTGTCCATTTACTTTCTAAAGCAAAATTAATCTTTATATGTTATCACGGTAAAATGTTACCACGATTCTCTCATCACTTTCATTGATAAGATTGCTTGTTATGATCCTGTATCTTGACGTTTACAAAGACATTTTAAGCATTTTTTTTGTCATTGACAAAAACATTGTATTTTCTCGTGCCTCTTGTTTTTACGTTCCATTTCTGCTTCTACAAACATTTCTACCATTTCTGTAACCACCTTAAGGAAATTCTGGCAAGATCAAGAGGAGAAAGAATAAGAGATATTTGAGTCACTTCTGACCCTACAATTAACACACGAAGGGAGAATTTAGAGAAAACAGTAATTCCTCAGGGATATGTGGTTTTTCTTTTTAAGCCAACATACTTTCTCTCTGAGTTCATTAGCTGCCATTTTGCAAATGAACATTTCTTTTTTGCTACAATAAACTGTAAATGTTTCAGCCAATTGGAATTCACAGTGCTCTTATCATATAATGTAATGGTATGTTCTATTTTTGTTCTCCAGTATTTTTAAAGAACCACTCCTATTGGCAAAAGTCTCAGGAAATCACTAAAAAAAATATTATTTTGTTTAGCACAACTTTTGCTATTTGATCTATGAATAAAATATTTATTTATTTTTGTTAAATGTTTTATTACCATGGTAAAATAAGTTTTAAGGGCTAAGGATTTAGCCCAATGGTTTCAGTGCCTGTCTTACAAGTCCAATGTCCCAAGTTTGATTTCTGGCACACACACACACACACACACACACACACAAAAGTGCTTTAAATTTCACTATATCAGTAATTTTCAAAGCACAGAAAAACAGTGGTTAGTATGCTCTGATACCAATTTTGTTGGTACTGATGAACACTGAGGAAACAACACTAGTAGATATTCCATAGGAAAGCTGAGCTTTGTGCAGTGAGATCAACTCAACAAAATGTCACCATACTTTATTGAATATGAAAGTCAGTCTTGAAACTATCTTTTCAATTATATATACCTATATATGTATATATGTATATATATGTATATATATACATATATCTGTCTATAAATGGCTGAGTGAATGTGTGTTTGCGATGCATCAGTATATAACATATATTTCCCTTTAGATCACTGCAAAGATAATTTGATAGCCACAGAAGTAAAGCAATTAGCTTTTAAAGATATAATTTTTTCTCTATTACTTCAGAGTCTAGGATTTTAAATGAAGAATCTCCTTTTATATGGTCATATTTAATCAGAGATTAGTAATCTAAGACTTCTTGTACAGTGAACCTTTAACTTATGAACTCAATTCATTCCTGAGGCCTTGTAACTAAAGTTGATGAATTGCCTTCAAAGTTTCTTTTCTTAATAATTTTAGGCCACACTTTCTTCTAAGAAGATTTCAGTAGCCTTCAAATGCCTTAGAGAGACATTTGGCCCGGGATTTCTCAACTAACCCCACACAAGAAATGATGCTGTAATATTTCTCCAAAAACACTTTAAAGATTAAATTTGTATTTAAGACCATCAAGAAGCACAAGCAGCTGGCATTTAGACTGTAAGATTTGTTCACAAGTTAAAGCTAAAAGTACAGTCATAACCCAAGTTGTTCATAGTCAGGCTGGTTGTAACTTGAGAGCCCACTCTACTTGTTCAGATTTAGAGTAAATATTCTTTTTCAAACATGAAGCTAAGGCGGTTTGGTTTCCTCATACAAGAATCACAAAGTATAAATAAATTTATAAACAAAAGATGTGTAATAGGAAACAGGGAGAGAGAGCTTTTGAAAAAGGGGAGGAACTAGGGGAGGAGAAGGAAAGATGGAGAAGGGTGATGAAAGAATTAAGATGTGTTATATACATGTGCTAAGTCCTCATGCTAAATATAATCATAACTACAAACACCAATAAAAACTATACTGAAAAAGATTCCTTATTAAATTTTTCTTTGTTTAAAAATTTCTTTATAATTTTCTAACCAAAATATACACAATCGGAGGAAACCAAAGGGTGAGAATAAAAACTTGGAATATAGTGACATTACATATGTGTAAGATGTGCATACTTGTGTATGTGAGCAATGTGCATGTGTGCAGATGTGTTTGCTTGTGTGCATGTGCCACATACTGTTAAAGAAAATTGCACTAGGGATAGTTAAACCTTGAGGGAGTCAGTATTTCAGACTATTGTACTAGGAATAAGAGATTGAATACAGCTCCTCTGAAACAGGGAGGGGAATTCTGAAGGTATGGGTGGGCTAGTGGAACAGTGGCAGAGTGGTGATAGGGGAAGCTTATCTGTGTGATTAGGCCACTGTGCCTATAGTTGTCGTGTATAGAAATTAGTTTCCTATCCATGTATAGGGATTGGGAAAAGGAGCTCTGATTTTCCAGTTCATGACCTGACTGTCAAGAGACTAAAAGTAGTTATATATGAAGGGGGCACAGAAATAATTTGTTACAGCAAATTATGTGTAGTGATAAGAAAAAAGAGATTTCAGTGACATCATTAACACCTTGTCTAAAGTTTAAATTTGGTTCAATTCATGTTTACAAGATTGTGTAGTGTGTGTGTGTGCTCACAAAACATGTGTACCTATATGCATATCTAACATATCTCTCTCTCTAGTGAGATTAAATGGTCTAACAGATAAGCCTTTTTTAAGTGGTCTGTACAAATCACCCTGTGTGTATATTTCTACCTATCTGTATATACCTAGTTGATAGATAGATAGATAGGTAGATAGGTAGATAGATAGATAGATAGATAGATAGATAGATAGATAGATAGATGATAGGTAGATAGATAGATAGATAGATAGATAGATAGATAGATAGATAGATAGATAATACATACATACATATATACAGATACATATTGAGAGAGAGTCAGACAGTGGCAGGTCTTTGGCAACTGATTTATAGAAAGTATATCAAAGAAGCTGCCATCCAAACTAATTTAGGAATAGAATGTAAGAATCTGACTTAGAATCTAGAGGAATAATAACTATACAGTCACAGCTCCCATAAACATTGTGAAAATGATTTCAGTGTTTGTTAGACAGACTTCCAAAACTATAACAAAATGTCAGAGTCAATTAACTGAGAAAGAGCAAAAGAGTGTTTCTTTTTTAAAGTTCATAGCATGAGAAGTTCCAGTCTGTGAGGCACAAGTATCCTTTTCTCAGGTCTTTGGTGTAGGAGTTAGGTGGAAACAAGAGAAACTACAGAGCAGCGACTGTTCACCTCATGATCAGGAAGCAAAACAACACGAAGAGGTCACACTCCTGCCTTCCCTTTGGGGTAACTGACTTCTGCTGGGCTTCACATTTTAAAGCTTTTACTTTTCAGCAGCGCCACTATTGGGACCAAGCTTTTATCACATGGCCCTTCAGGAGACACTTTGCCACATTGCAGCAGCGTTAGACTGTTACATAAGAGAAAAAAATTCATATTTGCTTTTTTAAAAATTGAATTCTTTATTGGTACATTTTATATACAGCTCACAGTCACACTCAACATTGGGGAATTTGTACCAGTATATGACACAAGTTAATTACCATTTTTACCCATATCCTTACCCACCCATTACCCCCAACTCATATATATATATATATATATATATATATATATATATATATATATATATATATATGCTATTTTTTTCTTTCCAAGTCATATTTATTCTTTCTCCTCATTACGTTCCCCCACCACATTCCCTTTGAATATTTCCTGTTTCACAAAATCTACCATACATTCTAGAACTCATTTACATCTACAGGTTTTCATACCAGAGAAAAGATACAGTATTTACATATGTGTGATCTATTTATTTCATTTATTAGTGGTCCTCAAGGTGCATCGATCTGCACATAAATGAGTGAAATGTGTCATTCTTTATGGCAAAGTAATACTCCATTTTATTTTTAAAAACTGCATCTTCTTTATCCAGTCTCCAATTGATGAGCACCTGGATTGTTTCCAAGATTGGGCTGTGACAAACTGAGCTGCTATGAACATGAGTGAACATATGTCTTTACAATATGAATATTTTAATTCCTTTGAGTATATTCCTAGCAGGGGAATAGCAGTGTCAAATGGGACCTCTAATCTTAGTTTTCTGAGGAATCTCTACACTGATCTTCACAATGGTTGTACAACTCTACAATCCCAACAGTGGAGAAGGGTTCCTTTCTCCCCGCAGCCTCGCCAGTGTATTTGCTTTGAATGGAGAAATCAGTTATAGTTTGGGAACAACTGTTTCTCCAGAAAAAATCTAATAGCCATCAAAATTAATTTACTCAGTGCTCTTGTGATGATCATGTGCATCCACCAGAGGCTAAAAGAAACACTAATAAACACTGGTTATCAGATTTCTATGAAAGCAATTTCTTAAAAATGCTAGTTATTGAAGAGACAGTTATTTTGAAGTTATTAGAACAAATAATTGGAGATTAGGTTATGGCAACTTGGCCTTTGTATACATTATCTTTGAGTAATTTTATATTGGAATTATTTCTGCTATATACAGAAACAACAATTTTTACAAAATAAATTGTAATGAGCACACCAACAATCTGACCAGAGAAGTAAAACAATCAATTCTTGACAAAAAAGAGGTGGCAAAATATCTCTACTTTTCACACAAGAAGAATTAGTCATAGATGTCAAAGTTTTTGTGGATTGTTTGTAGCTTGTCACATACAATAAAGCTATTATTTTAATATAAAATGTAATGGTAACTGAAATTATACTCACTACATATTTCTCAGTCAACATTTTATATTTTCCATTAAATCCTTATTAAATACTTATTAGAGATGAGTATTTCTAACTGACCACTCCATTTAACATTATAGCTTGAGAATGAGAAATATTAAAGGAACTGAAGAAGGTATTTCCTTGTTTAATTTTTCTTTTCAGTATGTACTCTGCAAATAGTATCATCCACTCTATCATGAGAATTAACATATTTGTTCTAATTTACAAAGGTATTGATAATGTATTTTAATTCCTTGACATATAGGGAATAACCCTAAAAAGTAAAAAATCAGGATTCATTTGCTTAATGGAAAATAGCAAGGATTAAATTATGAATATAGTGCCTCAGGTACAAAGAAAAGTGAAAAGAGAAAAGCAAAAAACTCAAAATATCATGGGTTTAAAATGTCAAAATGATGAGAGCTAGACCATAATAGATAACACTCAATGAACTCTGAGAAATGTACAGATATACACCCATACCTCATAATCTAATTGTTTGAAGCAATAATAAATAGATTTTAAGAGAAGCCAGAGAAAAGTGACACATTTTGTACATAAAAAGACATGAATTACAGTGGACTTGTTACCAGAAGCAATGTGGATTGAAAAGGTACAAAACAGTATCTTTAAAGCACTAGCAGAAACCCTGCATCTTCAATTCCATGTTGTGCACCTGTCTCGTGAAGAAATAACTGCCACGAGCCACATTGCTCGCCCTGCTTTTACAACTAGTCGGGGGCGAAATGCAAACACCATGTGTTTTAGAGTTTACAGAACAGGCAATTTAATACATCCTTAAGAAAGGGAATGCAGAGAGTTCTTAACAGCGCGAAAGTGTATTTCCCGATCTTCAACGTAGATCAAGTCCGTCCAGCTACTGTCAGATTCACCGCAGTTAGCTGCCCACGTCCTGTTCCGCTTGGTATCCACTTATTAAAATTTTTATGGCTCTACTCTAGACTATTTTAAGACAATTTTTTCTTTTCTTTTTTCCTAGAAACATTCCTGTTTTCTAATGTTTTAGATCCTACAAAGCACAGAGAGCCTTCCTTCCTTGTTTCTCTCTTATCTGCTACTTCTAATAATTAACAAATATTTTATACCTTCGCTTTGTGAGACATTCTTTACAGCCACTTCACTTGACTTTTATAGATTTTTCCCTAATCTTGCTAATATTTTATGCTGTTTATGCTTTCCAATGGTAATATTTTCCGTGACTCCATACACTAAATGACTAAAATTCACTTTCATTTTCTATACTTTTAATGTTTCTACTATAAAATATAAAATTACATGTGCTCCATACAATGCATCTGTTGGATACCACTAGTTTAGCAGGATAGCAAAACAACTACATAGCAACATGTAGCACATTACTGTAATCCTTATCATGAGTCATCACACAATTACAAGCATATCATGGATCTAGGTACAAAGACTCAAACATATATAAATCTACTAGGAGAGAACATAAGAACCTTTCTTGAAACAGAAAATATGTTTATATAAGATAAGCTTTATTAGACACAAAATAAAAGTAATTAGAATACATCAAAACTAAAATCTACTCAGGAAAAAATAAACTAGCAATGTGCAAATGACATACTAGGAAAATATTTACAATATCATTAACTGACAATTCATATTCAGAATAATTGAATAATTCTTTGAGCCTCAGAAATTAAAAAGAGTGGCAGAGAAAGACACACAAGCTGTCAACAAGCTTTTATACAGGTTTGCTCTCTAAATTGTCCTTAAAGGTACACAAATGAGAAATGCCACTGCAAGCACTATAATGTCTAATTTTTTTTTTTTTTTTCAGACAGGGTCTCGCTTTGTAGTTCAGGCTGGCCCTGAGCTCACTATGTAGCCCAGACAAACCTTGAACTCAGCAATCCTCCTGCCTCTGCCTCCTGAGTGCTGGGATGACAGGCATGAGCCACCATGCCTGGCACTGTGGTTTATGGTATTGATGGCTGGTGGGCGTGAGTCACCACACCCAGCATTGTGTGTGGTTACCAGGGATCGAACTCAGGACCTTGCACTTGCAAGGCAGGTGCCGGAACCACTGAGCTAAATCTCTGGCCCCAATGTCTAAAATGTTAAAGCTCAATGATACCAGATCTTGACATCCAACTAGAGAAACGTGAACCTTAGATATTTTTTGCTGGAATTTTAAAGTGCACTTTTGAAACTGCTCTGATGGTTCTTAAAACATTTAATATACCCTTCCTATCTATATGGATTATAGTGATTATATACTGAAGAATTTACCTAAAAGAAATGAAAATTTAAATTTTTCATAAAATTTTCATACTCTAAAAGCATGTAAATGGGTACACAAACTGTAGTTTAGTCATACAAAGGAATGCCATTTAGCATGAATTTGGGCTGGATTATGAGTTTTTAATATGTATGAATCTCAGCAAAACCAAGCTGAACATAAGATAGACACACAATAGTATGAACTTTATGTTTTCATTGATATAAATTTATAGAAAATGTTGATTGAATTTTAAAGGACAGAAAGAACACCAGAGGTGTAGAGTGCAGAATGACTGCACAGAGCAAAAATAATATTTTTGGGGGTAAAGAAAGTTATCTGTTTTGGTGGTAATATAGCTTATATCAATGTTAACCTTTGCCAACACAGGAGTAGAGACAAAAATTAAATATTAAATCAGATTTAACAAGTACCACCATTATTCCACAATATAAATCTTTAAAATATAGAAATAGATAATGGAAAAGACATGAAAATTAACTTTATATGAAAATTGTAAAATATTGATTAATAAGTGGTTGTAGAGGACAGTGAACTGAGTATTTCAAAATAGTACAGGAATGCAGTTTGAAAGTTTTCACTACAAATAAATGACATGTTCAAAGAAAAGATGTTTTTGCCGGGTGTGGTGGCTCACGCCTGTAATCCCAGCACTCAGGAGGCAGAGACAGGAGGATTGCTGAGTTCGAGGCTTGCCTGGGCTACATAGTGAGCTCAGAGCCAGCCTGAACTACAAAGCGAGACCCTGTCTCAAAAAAAAAAAAATAGATGTTTTTCTTGACCTCAAGATTATACAACATACACCTGCATGAAAACATCAGGTGATATGCCAGAAAATGTATAATTATAGGGTTATTATGTACCAGTTAAGAATAAATTTAATTAAATATTTTAAAATTACAGAAAATGATAAATTACATTCCAAAACAGAAATAGAATGAGGTTGCTAATATTTTTGAAAACAGAAAACTACATGAATTTCAGAATATAAATTTTACTTTAGCAGTGATTTTTCTAATACTTAAGCTTTCCTGAAAAACTAATGCTCAGTCTTTTTTTTTTTTTTTTTTTTTTTTTTTTTGAGACAGGGTCTCGCTTTGTAGTGAAGTCTGGCCCTGAGCTCACTATGTAGCCCAGGCAAGCCTTGAACTCAGCAATCCTCCTGTCTCTGCCTCCCAAGTGCTGGGATTACAGGCGTGAGCCACCACGCCCGGTAACTCACTCTTGAGGTGATAATTTTCAGACTCAAATGAAATTGACTGGGTACATTGTACAAATGCCTCAGAGATGAAAGTTTATATTAAATGATCACTGAGACAATTCAATATTATTAGAGTATATGATTAGATTCTGCATAAATTTTTTATGTATTAGTGTAAATTTGTGTATTAGTATTTCATTTATATTGTGCAATTCAGCATATGTGGGGAATGAAGAGATTTGTACAGAACCAAATTTTTTAAGAACAGTGTAACTTGGAAAAGCAGACAAAAAATAATGTAACAACATCCAAGAAATTCCATAAGAAGATATTTGTAAAATTCTTACGACAATGAAAAAAAGAGTATCGTATTCTTTATGTATTATCTCATCCCATAATATTTCAGTATTCACATTAAAAACTAATTAAAGCATGAGTTATTTGTGGAGGAAAACTCTTAAAATATTTTGGAGATGATTGTAAAGTGAAGTTATTTCGTATAGCACCTCCAGTAAAACTTCAAAGTATGTGTTACCAAACCTTAATGTGCTTAGTCTCTGGCTTGTAACTTCTAGGAAAAAGTCAAGGAAAAGATATTTGAATGATTTAAATTATTCACTGTTTAAACTATTCTAGGCTTCTATATTTTTACCTTAAGTATAAATCATTGACTCTGCATTTTCAAAGACGTTTCACCTGAATTTCTTTGAGATTAATCAAATATGGCAATTGAAATTAGCCAACGCCTTCCACTACCACTTTACTTCCTATACACTTTTATACTAAGACATTAATTGAGATACAACTCAGTTTGAACTTAACATTCAAAGTATAGTAGGTACAAAGGACCATGCTATCCCCTCAGTCTCACATAGACAGTTTTGGAGTCAGGAATTAGTATAATGAAAATATAAAATCAAATTTAACAGTGTAATGAATCATTTAGGATATTTATAGAAAATAATCTCATCTTCTATTTACCATGAAGTAGGAATTGCTTATTTGAGAAACAGTTTAATTTAAAGCAAGACAATTTAGTGACCTTTGTAATATTCTGTTTGAGACTTCAGTGTTTCTCACACAAATGTGTCAGTATCCAGAGAACATTAACCACGGAATGTATCTTGTACATGTATGTACATGATGTATCTCGTATACCAGTGGTATTGTTTCAAAGCTAATCTTTTTTCTTCTTCTAATATGTTACTGGTGAATTAACACAGAATCTTTCCACTGAGCTAAATCTTCAGCCATTCTAAATTTTATTTTTGAGACAGAGTATCACTAGGTCACTAAGTCACATACTCTGAATTTGAATTTGGAGTTCCCCTGCCATAGCTTCCCAGAATACAGGTGTAAAGCTCCAACTTGTGATACCGTTTCCTGTGCAGGGAAATTCCTTTAATGCTTTGTCACCTCCACTTACCTACTTTATGCTTCAAGTGAAAACAACGCAACAGGTATATGCCCTCATCTTATTAATGACAGCATCATCCTTTTACCTGGATTCTCAGCACTCTATTCATATTTATTAGAATTTAGAGCTACTTGTTATGCCCTAGGCTCTTTGAAAATATGTACAATGCTTGCTTTTCTGAAGTTTGTATTGTGAGCACCTAGTACAATGCCACAGACAAATTACTCTAGTGATACCTAATGAGTAAATGCACTAATAACATGGATCATCTTTAATGCACTGAAAACATTTCATTCATATGTACAATTTCATGTTGATCCTTTTCTCCATTTATAAATCTTAGAATTACACTTAATTTTTTAGTATAAATAAAGGCGGTACTTAGAGTGTGTTTTAATAATTTGTATAAAAAGTTCTATAACCGGATAAGTACTATGATAAATCAATCAAGAAAAATTTAAAAGTTATTGTTACATTTTAATGAAAGCATACTCAGTATTGTTTACTACATTTCATATTATATGAATGCATTGACATACACACATTCTCACTAGTGTGGTATCACCTGCATAATATACACTTGCTTCCCAATTTCCTTAATGTCTGTATTTGACAAGGTTTTATTGAATTGCATTGCTTTAAACCACCTCACCAATTTGTTGGGGTCATGTTGCGGTGATGGTGAATTTTGATCTTTACATTTAAAGTGTTAATCAGTCTGTCTTAATAAAGAGAACTGTAAATTACAAACTTTACAGACTTTTCTATCATCAAATTCATTGATGAAAATAATAAATAGCCTCTGGCCCAGCATTGACCTCTGCATAATAAAACTTCTGCCCACCTTGGTGACAAAGAATAATTAATGACTTAGATGGTCTTACCTAGTTTCTGTCAAATAGGTCTAAGGTGCTGATACATCTGTATTAATTTGTGAAATAATTCAATTATTCATGTCTTTATAATATTAACATGTAACATAATTTCAAATTATGTATGAAAAATTCTAACATTAATGAATGCTACTTATCAAATAGATTAAATGATAAGAACAGAAAGTAAATCCTCAGTCTGCTATCATATTTCTTTTTTCTCCTATACTGTCCCATTGTCTCACTATCTTACTGTAGGAAGCCTCCTGCAATGTTCCGTTTCTCACTTCTATGCCATGCAAGAGGCTCTGGAGCTGTAATAGGTTGTGCTCTATGATGGATAATAGGATAAACATGCTCATGCATTCTTAACCACAAATGCATCCTCTGGAAAATGAAATTGCTTTGTTTCTTCCTTGCCTGTGTGTGTGTTTTTTTTTTTTCCTCCAAGTGAACAAGTTGAATAAAAAGCAACAAAAAATGAACAAGATTTTCTTTTGGCGATTTGCAGTTACCTATTTAGACTTCTCCCTATCTCCAACTGGTTGTATTCTCCTTAAAGATAAATGAGCTACATCCTCAACGCCTAACATGAACAGTAGTTTCTAAGTAGTCAACCAAAGAACAGTTAAAGATAAAACCCCTCTGAATTGTAAGAGGAACGTATTTAAAAAAAAAAATGGATGAGTAAGCAGAGGAACTCACTAGTATCTACTCAGTTGTAAAATTCTGAATTATTGCTCCTTCATGAATGTTGAAATGTGTAGGCCTATTAAATATTATACATTCTGATTCAAGAGTTTATCTCTGTTGCACTATGTCATGCCATTCATTGCTTCCAAACAATATTTTGCCAATATATATTTTTCTACTGGGCCTTGACCCCCAAGGCCTTCTCATAGAGCTACATCCCCATCCATCCCTTTTCAAAGTACATTTTAAAAATTTAAAACAGTCTCACTAGGTTCTCTTAGGCAGAACTCCAACTTTCTAACTTTCTGCCTCAGCTTCCCAGAGTGTACCTACCATGTCCATTGCTTTTCCATTATTGAAACAGGGTCAGTCTGAGGAAGTCAAGAAATTCTAAATGAAAATGATAAATAACAAAAAATTATTTTTATTTTCTAGTGTGTTTTGAAAAATGCATAAAAATGTGTTTATTTAATTTTTCAAACTGATCTATATTTTAAGGGATTTTACTTGGCTTAAAGAAAATGTTAAATAATCAGTGTGATAAAATGGGTGCACAGATGTGTAAGATTAGCATTAATTTAAAATTTCCAGAGATTGTATATTCCCATGACTGACTTTTAAATTTTTAATGACATAGACATGGTTATATCTTCCTGAGTCTTTGTGTCATTTTAACACATTCGCTAAAAATTGTATCATGTCTATCAATACAGATGCTTTGCAATAAATAAGAGCTGATTTGGTGAATGTTTGCAATGAATTCTAATTATAATGAGCTAGAAGTAGTGAAATAATTGCAATCACAACTTATTGTATATTATTTTACTTGGAAAATATATGTTTAATCATGTCAGCACTTTTAACTTTCTCTGTAATGATTATCTCTTTCATGAGGAATTTTGATTTTAGGTTTTTGTTCTTCATACTGTCTTGTATAAAGTATTTTCTTCTAGGCTAGAAACTACATTATGTTGAGAAAACTTATTTCCAAATATATTGAAAACCTTAATATTAAGAGTAATTTTAATATAAGTAATTTAAATTTTAGACTATCACTTTTAAGGAAGGGTAAAATCATAAATACCATTTTTAGCAGAAAGTTACAAATGTATTAAATTTTAAACTGATTTCCCAAAAGATGATTCCAGTGATTAAACAAATGTTTTTAAAAACTAGTGAGAAGAATTTTCAAAATAACTGGCAACCATCTTATAAGCCTCTATTTTGCCTCTGGATTCCAACCAAAGAATGGATAGAGACAGTAAAATGAGCTCATTACATATTATAGGAGTTCAAAAGACAAATAAATATACCTGAATAGATGGTCACATTGTCTGAAATCTTATGGAGACTGCGGTATACAGTGAATTCTGCTGTGAGAGAAGTAACAAATATCTACATAAGTTAAGCAATATGATAACTATTTGTTCTTGTTTGATCATCCCAAAATTACAGCATAAAGTTTAGACATGAAAACAAAAACTCCATTTTTCTAGAATGAGCAAAAAAATAAGAAGTACTTATTTATAATAGGGTTGCTACTCAGATTCCTGTTTCAAGCTACCTTATTAAATATTGTGTATGCAAGTGAACATACAAACACACAACACATTAAATAAACTGTCATATTTTTTCTCCTGCATTCCATTCCTATTTTTCTTTTCCTTTAGTAACTGGTATCATGAATTTTGTATGAAACCTTCAAATCATATTTAAATATTTTTTCTAATATTCAAATGAACATGTCTGCAATATAAAATTGCTTTGCATCTTTAAATTTCACATGCAGGACATCAGGTGAAGTATATAATTCTCAAAAACTTTCATGACATACATATTTAATTATTTTAGTTAAGCTACTGTGTTGTATTTTATAAATAGTTATATGTGTCTTCCCTACATAGCATGAAACAATAGAATCTATTTTTTGTCTCATAATAGTATGTATTTATTATTGGTACATATTGACTTCTCTCAGCCTGATTTTTGTGTTTTATTTGCTAAATCACATTCTCTTTTCATGGGTATGAAAAATCATTCCTTCTCTTAATCTACAGCACTTTTTCTATGAATCACATAGGTTAACAGTGATTTTAGCAGTCTCTGAATATTTTCTGTTGTGAAAAGGGAAATGTGGTGGAGTGAGTAATGAGGGGTAAAGAAAAATGTGATGGTAATAAAGGGAAACAAAGCTTATGTATTTAGGGGATGGGGGTTTGTGGAGAGGGTAGGGGAACAGGAAGAAATGAGAATTAAATAGTGTCACATACTGGTATAAATTCCTAATATGGAGTGTAATCCTGATGTGTATATACAATGTACCAATGAAGATAAAAACTAATAAAAACATGCATCTCTTACTTTTTAAAGCCAAAAACATATCTCATCCTTTTTTTTTTTTCTTTTTGAGACAGAGTCTCGCTTTGTACTTCAGGCTGGCCCTGAGTTCACTATATACCCAGGCAAGTCTGGAACTCAGCAATCCTCCTGCCTCTGCCTCCCGAGTGCTGGGATGACAGGCGTGAGTCACCACACCCAGAAGTGTGGTATGTGGTACTGATTGCTGGTGGACGTAAGTCGCCACACACAGTATTGTTGTATGTAGTTAACCAGGGATCAAACTCAGGACCTTGCACTTTCATCGGCAGCGTGGAGGAACCACTGAGCTTAATCTCTGGCACCATTATCTCATCTTTTCCCCAAGTGTTATGTGAACCCCAAGAAAAATCTAAATGTGCTTGTCAATCTCCTGCTATTTACCTACTTATTTATTACTTCATTTTATCTACTCCTTTAATATTGTTTCTTATATTCAAATCATATCTAATCAAATTACTTATTGTTTGTTAATCTCTGTTCAGTCTGTCTATTTATTATTTATCTGTTTACCTCACTGGAACCAGTGATTACACCCAGAGATTTTGCTCCCCAGCTCTTGTTATTGTTTATTTCGAGAAAGGGTCTCACCAACGCACTGAGTTAACTCCGGCTGTGGTTGAATTTGGATCCTCCTTCCTTTGCCCCCCAGTGGCTGGAATTATAATTTTGGCCTGCCAAGGTTGGTTTATCTTATTCCATTAAAAAAATTATTGGTACATTGCATATACACATCATAGCATGATCACACTCGATATTGGGAATTTGTACCAGTATATGATACAATTTTATTGTTGCTTTTTCCTGTTCCCCTACCTACCCCACAGCTCCCCACTCCCTAAATACATAGTTTTGTTGCCCTTTTTTTTATTACATCACATTATTTTCTTTGTCCCATCACTCCTCCACCACATTTCTCTTTGAATATTTTCTATTTCACAATAGCCATCATACATTCTAGAACTTATTAACATCTTCAGTTTTGTATACCAGAAAATAGGTATGGTATTTACACATCTGTGACCTATTTATTAAACTAG
This sequence comes from Thryonomys swinderianus, assembly GCA_004025085.1. Lineage (NCBI taxonomy): Eukaryota > Metazoa > Chordata > Mammalia > Rodentia > Thryonomyidae > Thryonomys > Thryonomys swinderianus. The sequence continues at coordinate 24,647 of PVIC010006061.1, read as the reverse complement.
TTGATCTATTCAGTGTCCAATCGCTTTTTACTTATTGCTACACTTTGGTCACCAAGACTGTGTATCCTAAATACAGTCTTTCCCATTGAATGATTGTCATCTCTCCTTCCTTCTATTTCTTTCTCTCTCCCTCTCTTCCTCCCACCTTTCACCATCCTTCCTCCTTTCCTTCCTCTTTCCGTCTCTCCTTCCTCCATCTCTTTCCTGTCTCTATCCCTCTTTCTCTTTAAAAAATAATGTAATGAGTTTGTGATCTTAAAGTTTTCTCTATCCTTCACCTGTCTTGAAATGTACATGTTAGGATAGAGCAGAGGGTAGTCATTTGCCTGTACTGCTTTCTCTCCATGCAGCCTCACAAAGTCCTGGGATATCCCTCCTCAAGAGAATGAAACTATGCCTTACCCCTAACCAGTACATTGTCTTTCTTTTTCTACTGACTTTTCCATTTTACTTCCAGAAGGACCATTCTAAAAATACTTTTAATTTAAATGATCAAGTTAGGGGGACCTAACTAAACTTCTTTATCACAGAGGAATTTGTTTTCACACTGCTTTATACTGATTCCACAAGTTTGTGTTATAGGTCCAATATAATACTAAAGGATTTAACCTACTGGCAATTAAACCTAGTAAGTCAATGAAATATTATCTTTAGTTGTTTATTTCATTATTTTTAAAGCTAAGGACAACAAAAAATAGTAATATGAGACAGTATTCAACATACAGCATTCTCAGGTTTTTCTTAAATGCAGTAGAAGGCCCTTCACACTCTATTTGTCAGTTTGGCTTTAAGGTTTTTCATTTTCTTGGCTAGAAGACAGATAAAGGGGATTATGGACAGAACTGAGCCTGGTTTCTGCTAATCTCCAAGTTGAATTCTTTCAAGGGTTGCAAAATATGATTCAAGTATTTCATAAGCCTTTATAACCTGAGCCAGACTTTGTCATCTGTCTGGTATATGTGCCATCATGGGTGGATTTGGGACTGACATTTTCTATCTCTGATCTCAACTGTATAAATATTTGTTTAGAGTGACTATCAACATAGCACACAGATACTTTCTTCTCTGATGTATAGATGATAGAATAATTCTTAGCTGGAGCCTATGGACTAGACAGACACAAACTATCAGGAGCAATGAGGCAAAATTTCAATGAACTAGGGTTTTATATTTTTCCTATAAGTAAAACAAAAAAAGTTTCTCACTTGCAAAAACTACTTCTTATGATTTGGGTCACATTAGGGAGATTGTATGTATGTTTATATAAACATCTGAATCTATCAGTGAATTAGTTTTCCAAAAGGCCTTACATGTGGAGTCCTCTAATATTTTGGATTTAAATTAATCATAAATTATAGTTTTAAATTATTTTTATGTATTCTCTAGGCAAACTCTTAAAACACCAAGAAAAGATTAAAATGGTATTGTGTAAATATCCTACTCCTATTACATGCATTAATATAGTGAAGTTATGACTCATGTTCATTTTATGGGAATCAGATTAAATTGATGCTATGGATTTATCTCTAGTCAGTAAGTTATTTTAATAAATACAACATTCTGTATAAAATCTGTTATTTGCATGAGGGAGCTACTTCCCTGAATAGTTTAACCTATCTTAAAAAATAAGAATTAAAATAATTTACATATCACTAACACAGAAATATGTGAGGCTAGAAAGGAGTTAGAGCCTTTTATTTCTCTGAGATGAAGAAACAAAGCCCAGTTCTTTATGTAGTTTTGAGCAGTGCTCTTGTAGCTTATGTCTAGATGTCTCCCAAAGCTTTTCAAGTGTGGCTGGATCTGGAGAGAACGGTACTGGAATCAAGGGTGTGTGATTGCTGTATCAGACCACTGATCAGTTTGGCATAGTTCCAGCCAGGAGTACAGGAGTGAGTGCTACACCCACTCTAAGGCAGATGGCCTGCAAAAAGTACAAGGGACAAGAATGCTACTGTCCTCTCACTTGCCTGCGTACCATGGACTATTTTACCTTGTATTTCTCCCCTGCCATACCACCTGTCGCAAAGCCAGCCAACTATGGACTGAAACCTCTACAAACTGAAAGCCAAATAAACTTTATTTTTTTTTTAACTTGAGGTGCTGGGTATTTTGTCTCAGCACTGAGAAAAGTAACTAAGACCAGTATCTTTTAATAATTAACTGATTTTCCTCTTAAAATGAATGAGTAATAGCTAGATCTTGGAAAAGGCCCAAATATCCATCAACTGGTGTCTGGATAAAGATGTACAATTTTATAAAATGGGGTACTACTTAGCATAAAGAATGATAAAGTAGCTAAATGGATCCACATTGAAGCCATCCTCTTAAGTGAAATAAATAGGGCATAAATTTATAAGTACTGAATTATTTCTCAGGTGTAATAAACTGAAGATGTAGATGAGGATCAAAAAGTGTAATAGAAGACTGGAGATTTAGCTCAGTGGTTCTGGCACCTGCCTCATAAGTGCAGGGTCCTGAGTTCGATCCCGGTAACCACATACAATGTTGGGCGTGGAGACTCACGCCCACCAGCAATCAATACCACATACCACAGTGCTGGGCGTGGTGGCTGTTACCTGTAATCCCAGCACTGGGGAGGCAGAGGCAGGACTGCTGAGTTCGAGGCTTGCCTGGGCTACATAGTGAGCTCAGGGCCAGCCTGAACTACAAAGCGAGACCCTGTCTCAAAAATAATTAATTAATTAATTAAATTTTAAACAAGTGTAATAGATATTGTTAAGAAGAAAAGATTCAAGTGCAAGGGGAAATGGAGGCAAGGAAAGCAGAGAAAGAAAAAATGAGAGAAGTAAAATTGATGAGTAATAAGTTAAAGTATTTTCTGATCATATATGTTTTTTATTTACTAAGTTAACATTTGGAAATCTATGGATTGCTTAGCAACATGCATGTGCTGGGCTACAGGGATGAATAACATAGACCTGGTTTCAAAGAGCTAAAAGCAGAAATTACCAAGTACAGGTTACATGGATGAAATGATGAAGCTATGAGAGATTATTTTATAAAGTTGGCTTTATTAAACTATTAAATTTTAAAAATTAAATTACCCTGCTTTCATTATACTGATGTTGATAATAAATCGTGGTTATATTTTGTTGAGGATTTTTGTGGAGAAAAACTAATACTTGGTAAAATGCTGTTTATTTTGTACTCAAAGAAAATTTTATTGTCATTTCTTTTTTTTAATTGAATTCTTTATTGGTATATTTTATATACAGTTCACAATCACACTCAACATTGGGGAATTTGTATCAATATATGACAGAAGTTAATTCTCTCTCTTTTTTTTTTTTTTTTGAGACAGGGTCTCGCTTTGTAGTTTGGGCTGGCCCTGAGCTTGCTATGTAGCCCAGGCAAGCCTCGAACTCAGCAATCTGCCTGTCTCTGCCTCCAGAGTGCTGGGATTACAGGCGTGAGCCACCACCCCTGGCACTGTGGTATGTGGTGTGGTATTGATGGCTGGTGGGTGTGAGTCACCACACCCAGCATTGTATGTGGTTACCAGGGATTGAACTGGACCCTGCGCTGGCGAGGCAGGCGCTGGAACCACTGAGCTAACACTCCAGCCCCGTTAATTCTCATTTTTACCCATATCCCTACCCACAACCCCCCCCTCCTTATATACATGCTATTTATTTTTCTTTCCCAATCATATTTACTCTTTTCCCTCATTACACTCCCCCACCACATTGCCTTTGAATATTTCCTATTTTACAAAATCTATCATACATTCTAGAACTCATTTACATCTACAGGTTTTTATACCAAAGAAAAGATATGGTTTTTACATATCTAGGATCTATTTATTTAACTTATTAGTATGTCCTCAAGGTATATCCATTTGCACATAAATAAATGAAACATTCTTTACAGCAGAGTAATGCTCCATTTTATTGAAAATAAAAACACATCTTGTTTATCCAGTTTCTAGTTGTGGGCACCTGGGTTGTTTCTAAGATTGGGCTATGAACTGAGCTTCTATGAACAGACTCACTGTAAAAGAAATTGGGGAGACAACCCCTTTCACAGTAGCAACCAGAAAAATGAAATATTTAGGAATCAGTCTAACAAAGGAGGTGAAAGACCTCTACTCTGAAAACTACAGGACTCTGAAAAAGGAGATAGAAGAGGATAGCAGAAAGTTTAAAGACATCCCTTGTTCCTGGGTATAGAGAACCAACATTGTCAAAATGGCTGTACTCCCACAACTACTATACAGATTCAATGCAATTCCAATTGAAATTCCAACATTATACTTTACAGAACTAGAGAAAATAATACAAAAATTCATCTGGAACCACAAGAGACCTAGAATAGCAAACAATTCTAAGCAACCAGGACATGGCAGCAGGTATTGCAATCCCCAACTTAAAACTGTACTATAAAGCCACTGTGATGAAAACTGCATGGTATTATCTTTCTTTTATTTCTAATTGTAGTTTGAGAACTATTAAAAATACAGAAACCAATACTTAATCAAACAGAATGAAAAAAGCCTCAGATTATCAGAGCATTATCTCAGTAAACTGGAAATATACTCACATGCTTCAAAACACAGTGGTAAAAGTTTTCTTAGTGTTAAACCTTAGTACCTACTAGGAGTTGTTTTAGGTACTCAGTGAGGGAAGGTGTGGTAACAGTCAAAGATTAGTAAAAGTTAGAAACTTCATAGGTATTAAATACCTTTTAGACTGTTTCTTGCTTCAATAACTGGTACAGAATTTACCACGCTACTTTTAACAACCAAATATATAAAATATATTAAGTAATATTTTTGAAACATTAGACAAAAGTAGCAATTTCATAAAGCTACTAACTATAACTGTAACCTTCCAAAGCCAGTGCCATGATACCTGTGTATAATCTGGTAAAAACTTGGTTTAAAACAAGTCCCTGGTTACATGTAAAAAATAAATCTGATTCCTTTTTCTTATTTACTGATGAGATGAATTTCATATGGATGAAATTTAAGTATAAAATACTATGATTACTTGGTAACAGCATATTTTTATAAAAGTTGCATTTGCTTTCAGAAGTATACAAATAAAATCTGATATAATTTAATGCATACAAGATGGGATAGGGTATTTCTAAGTATAACCTTAGTAGTAGAGTTAAATTATATGTATATTAAATTCTATTTTGGTTACAGCTAATAAAGTTTACAAGCAAGCCTCAGAAGGATCAAATTATCTTTTAATTGTACTCCATAACAAGGATAAAAAGTATTTAAAGTAATACAAAACTCTACAGTAACTAACAAAGAGAATTTCACATCAGACGCATGTTCTAAAGTTACCAAGGATGTAAAGAAGAAAAACTTTACCTATAGGAAAAAGAAACTTCAATCAATAAGAGAAAAGAAAAGTGATGAAAATGGTACAATAAGTAAACAAATTTAAGTAGCTATTGTAGCTGATTTTTATAGATTTATAACAGTAAAGCATATAAATACTAAAGAAAGCTATAGACAATAGATATTTGATCCAAATTGAATATCTAGGAATGAAAATATAATTTATTTTCAATGGGTTTTAAATGTGATTAAAAAATAATACAGTGCAGATATGAATTAGTTTGTCTCAGGAAAAAAAATTAGTTATTATGGTTGCCCAACTGAGTAGTTAAGATGTGACATTTAAAAATTTAAAATGACAGTTTTGAGTCATCTCTTTAACTTTATTTTTCACTCTCTGGTTTATGCTTTAAAAATTACTTACAGTTTGATCCCCAGTACCATCAAAAGAAAAATTACCTAGAATATAAAAATTAATACATTTTTCCTTACTTATATTAAGCTAAAAACATAACTATTGTATGAATTTTTCCATCATAGCTATTAAAATACTCAATTTAAAACCAATAGCAGAACAAACTATCTGAAGATATAATAGAAATAATTGAGTGACATAGTAAAAATAGATTTATTTGTAAGATATAGTTAATCTGCATCTTTAAATTGCAGTGTTAACATACTTTTTTTTCTGAGTAGCAAATGCCAATTAAAAAAATGAGTGGCTAAAGTAAAACGATTACTGATTTTAATACATTCACAGATTTCTTTTCTTTTTTATTAATTATTTTGCTGACTTTTGTCTGTAAAAAATTACGAGATTTTCAAAGCTATTTCTAGTGGATCAGACCCCATGATTTTTCATTGGCTAGAAAGGCCAAACTTAGCACAGCCTTTTTTTTTTTTTTTTTTTGACTCTAGGAGAGTTATCAATGACCTTTATAGCATTGCGTCTAGCAATGCTAGAAGCCATTTTTAAGTAATTGTCCTTCAGAGATATTAAAAAGCAAAAAGAGAACAAAAACATATAATTGTGGTGTTCACCTACATATGCTTTGTACTATTTGCTGTATATATGTTTATGGTATATTAATATCAATACTTACATCTTCTAAAGGACTGTTACATATACTGAAATAATATTTTTAATTTTATCTATGTATCTATCATCTATCTATCTATCTATCTATCTATCTATCTATCTACCTATCTATCTATCTATCTATCATCTATCTATTTATTGGCAGGGTCTCTCTTTGTAGTTCAGACTGGCCCTGACCTCACTATGTAGCCCAGGCAATCCTGGAACTCAGCAAACCTCCTGCCTCTGCCTCCCAATTGCTGGGATTGCAGGTTTGAGCCACAACCCTCTGCATTGTGGTGTGTGGTACAGATTGCTGATGGGCATGAGCCAACACCCCTGGCATTGTATGTAGTTACCAGGGATGAAGCCAAGGATTGTGCACGTCCTAGGCAGGCACTGGAACGATTGAACTGAATCTCTGGCCCTAAAATAACATTTTTGGTATAGCTATTATAGTAACTGAAAAAGTATATTTATAGATAATGATCCAAGAAATACATTATTATGATGGCTTATCATTTTATAAACAAATGTTTGGCAATATTTTATAATTAATTGTGTAACTGATTCCAAAAGTTATTTTAATATATAAATTTAAGTATGTTACACTGATAAACTTTTGCCCCCGAGGGAGGTAAAATGACATTCTTCCCGTAACTTCTTATATTATAGGGAAGAAATTATGGAGATCAATTCCATCTGTATAGATCTAAATAGGGTGCTGAAATGAAAGCTCTTTGGGTTTTTCTGAGATTCTGGGAAGGATTGCACTGGTTTCCATTAATCTCTTAAAGAGGATATAATTCATACATATTTAATCTAACATTATGTTAATCCAATAACTACCAGCAAATTAGGATTGCAAATATTAAGATAACTGGACAGGTAAACAGGTATGCATGTGCCTACATACTGTACATTCTTTTACTACTCTGATTACATTGTCACCACTGTCTTAGTACAAAATAATCTCTTCTGTATTTCAAAACTGTTGTTTCCTTGTACACTACCTATTTATGAGTAATTTATATGTGACATAGTGACATAATGTTTATAAACCAATAGCTCAACCTCATTTAAATAAAACATTCAAGGACAACTCATTTATGAGAATGAGGAGATAGGCAAGTTATGTGTTCTAATGTCTATATTTTTAGTGTGAGGGTCATAAAAATAGAGGCAAAAGAGAGGAGCTTAAATAATTTTATGCAGAGGTAAATATTATTAAAAAACAGAAAGCTAGGAGGCATTATATTGCAGAAATGTTGGGTAAGCTCTGATTTGGATTCAGTGTGACAAAATAGTACTTATTTTAAGTAGTCATAAGCACAAATTAAATGTTCTGATTGTCATCTTGACAAAATCAAAACAAAATAAAATCTAAGAAGAGGAAAAGGATTAGAAGAAAAGCATAGGAAATCAGTGTTTTGGTTGTAATGAGAAGTAATTAATAAGAAATAAACCCAGATTCAGAATCTTACAGGTTTATATAAAGATTTTGAAGAGTATAAAAAAACTAATGACTGCATAAAATACATAAAGCTGGAAAAATAAAGGAACTTGTAAGAGTCCACAAAATACTGGATGGATAAAGCAGAAAAAAGATGTTTCTTCTCATTAATATGATTACAAGTTTTGTTTCTCTTTCAAAATGTCTGTAGCTTCCAAATATTCTACAATAAGATATACTACCTATATTTTGGATCTTGACTATCTCTAAAAAAGCCTGTTTGGTAGAGGTTGAGATATCAGCATGGTGCCCATGAGAGAGATGGCCCCTAGTAGTAATACTGAGGTAATAGGGTATTTATCCTCAAGTTTATGGACTGATCCCTTCTGTATTTTTTATTCCTGGCAATGAGGTGAAGAGGTCTCCTCTACCAGCACATACTCCTGTTAGGATGTATTGTGCCACTACAGTGTGCTCCAGCAATGAGACTAGTCAGTCAAGGAGTATAAAGTTCAAAATGATGAATCAAAATAAATTTAGAGGAATGGATGAGGAACCATACATAGCCGCCAAAGCCAGGCCTCCATGATGGACACAGGCATACCGAAGGCCATGTTCTAATAATAATCTAGGCATTTCTTAACCTAGTGGAGTTAACCAATCAGCACAGTCATAATCCATCTTGTATCAACATCACATCTCAACATGTCTCATTAACCATATATAATCTCCAGATGAAGACAACACCAAATTCATAAGTCAATCTAACAGAATACAACTCTCCCACATACAAATAGAAATTTAATAATTATTCTCCCATGTTTCAACTATTCTAGTATTCTTCAATAGTCTAAATATTTACCAAAACTAGGTAATCTCTTAGCTTTGAACCTTTATAAAAATAAAAAAATAAGTTACACAATACAAGGACAATAACACAATTTAAATATTTCTATTCCAAAGGGCAAAACAGAGTGACAAAAAAGAATTAGAACAAGGCACAACCAAAGTACAAAAGGATAAACATCAAGTTCTGTAGCTCCATACCAACCAGGGTACACAGTGGTAAAATATGAATTCTAGAAGACTTGGGAAACACTGTGTGCTCTGACCTTGCTAGTTTCTACCTGAATTATCTCTCATTGGGCTGTCCTCACTCATTTGTTTGTTTTTTTGGTACTGGAGATGGAACTTGGGACCTTGCACTTGTGAGGCAAACACCAAGACCACTGAACTAAATCCCCAGCCCTGCATTATTTCTACCCTTAAACTGTAGTCCAAGTTCCTGGCATCTCTAAATTCCCAGGGTCTCCACTACATTGTTGGCTTCATTCCCTGAGATTTTCCCAGTCAGATGAATAATGTGCTGGTGTCATAACAAATTTGAGGAAAGCACAACTCACACAAAATTGACAAAGACTGATCTTGTTTATGAAACATAAAAAGATCTGAAACAATCATTTAAAAGCTTATTATACATATTTTATACATATTTCATTGTGCATATTTTAAACTCTCTAGATTATATGTCTAGAAATAAAATTTTGTCACTTTCAACATATTTGCAAATGTATCATTTACTTATTTAAAATTTAGTGAATATATTATTTGAATAAGAAACAGGGTACAAGAAATCACTGATCAAATATATTGGTGAGGGCTGGAGGGTTAGCTCAGTGGTTCCAGCGCCTGCCTTGCAAGTGCAAGGTCCTGAGTTCGATCCCAGTAACCTCATACAATGCTGGGTATGGTGACTCACGCCCACAGCAATCAATACCGCATACCACAGTGCCGGGTGTGGTGGCTCACGCCTGTAATCCCAGCACTGGGGAGGCAGAGACAGGAGGATTGCTGAGTTCCAGGCTTGCCTGTACTACATAGTGAACTCAGGGCCAGCCTCAACTACAAAGCGAGACCCTGCCTCAAAAAAAAAAAAATGTTGATGAATAGTTTGATTCTAGTTTTATAAAAAATTATATATCTTACAAAGGAAATTTATCATTATTTTAACATTATATATCCCTATATTATGTAATCATAATATGTGAGTATTGTTTTTTTTCTTTTCACTTTTTTAAAAAATTGAATTCATTATTGGTACATTTTATATACAGCTCACAATCACACTTAACATTCGGCAATTTGTACCAGTATATGACACTGGATCATTCTCATTTTTACCCATATCTCTACCCACCCACAACCCCTCACCCTTATATACATGCTATTTCTTTTTCTTTCCAAATCATATTTATTCTTTCCCCTCATTATGTTCCCCTACCACATTCCTTTTGAATATTTCCGATTTTACATCTAGCATACATTCTAGAGCTTATTAACACTTGCTCAGTCTTATTAGGGTGTCAGAGTCTGGCTACCTCCACTTTCGCTTTAAATCTTGGTGATGGTTTTATTGACCCTAAAACTCTTGTATTCTGTGTACCAGTAAAACCAACATCGTGTGGAAAGTGTCAATGTCATATGGCATTTTAAGCAGTAGTTACATCCCACTGGACCATGTCTGCAGCATCTTCTCATTGCCATATGTGACCTCAGTGAAAAAAACTCCAGAGAACCTTTTTTCCAGGAGGACTTTATAAGGAGGTATCCTAGGACTGTCTTTCCAAACGAACATTTGCATGTTTGAGCTTATATTTGATGAGGTCCTATTGATACATGGGATTCTATCAACTCATCATTTTTATCATCTCTCTACAAAGTATGTGCTTTTTTTTTTTTTGAGACAGGGTCTCGCTTTGTAGTTCAGGCTGGCCCTGAGCTCACTATGTAGCCCAGGCAAACCTTGAACTCAGCAATCTTCCTGCCTTTGCCTCCCTAGTGCTGGGATTAGAGGCGTGAACCACCACGCCCAGAAGTATGTGCTTTCTTTTTAATGGCTCTAAATTCTTCAGCACCTATACTTCCTTTGGCCCCAGCTTTACTTGTGGTTTTCTTCTGGGCCACAATCTAAACGTTTCAATTTTTCTACTCCCCTGTGTCCTCACTTATCATTAGAAATGTGGCTAAATACAGACAACAGTAACCATAACACAGACTAAATTTTGGACTGTGTTGAAATTTTCTAGGCCAGATTAATTAGTCCACTCCCTTTAATCTCAGTCTAATGCAAAATCTAAGGAAAACAGAAAATTATAGACAAATTTTCTTCCAAAGATTAACACATATGAGTTTTAGTCCAGCTGCCAATTATGTCCTTATTGTTCCCAAATGAGACCTCATAAACCTGGCCTTTTTTGTCCACATTTATATGAGCATTTCAGTCTTCTGAATTCTGGACAAAATTACTCATCATTATTTGCTTACTGTGTTTTAAGATTTCTCTCCTGATCCTCCAAAACTTTCCAAATGACTCCAGCAAAGCAGTTCCAAAAATTCTCAGAAACATGGCCAAGTATAATCAGGTCCTGTTTTTGGTACCGATTTTCATTTTGTTAGATTTCCTACCATTGAAGAAAGGAGTGAACTTAAAGGAAGAAAAGTTTAATTTGACTCACAATTACAAAAGATTCATTTACTTGAAAGGCTGAAACATCATGGCAGGAAAGCAGTGAAATAAAGCTGCTTAGTTTACCTTATAGCCGCCACAAACTATATACAGCACAAAAGGTGATGCCTCCAAGGCATACCCGGGAGTGTGCTTTTTATTCTAGGTATTTATTAATCTAATGAACTTGATAAATAAAGATTAAAGGTTATACTATTTGAATATATTAGCTAGAAATAAGTATATTAGTAACTAAGCATAATTTAGACTGCAGTTAAACATCTAAGAATAATTGTAATGAAAACTATACTGTAATGCAAAAATATTCCTAGATAATTTAAAAATGTACACAAGTGGGCTAATATGCTTTGTTTACAAATTAAAGAAAATATTCAGAAACACTGAACTACTCCCCAGACTTCCGTGAAAAAGCAAGCATCTCCCCTTTCAACTGAGGTGACTTCAATGTGATCTAAAGGGTTATCAACATCCTCTTGTTTATTCCTTTTAAAGAGTAAAATATTAAAGAGTAAAATATTAGAGGCAATGGTAGCTTATAGAGTCTAATGTAATTTAAGTGAGCAAAGTCTAAGTGCAGTATTTGTTAAAATTCCCATTTGAAATGTTGTAAAAATTTACTTAGTTATATAATAGTTTAAATTTTGCATGTTTTCAAAACCTTTTGTGTTTAGAGGTGGTGTCATGTGTTTGGAAAGTAATTGGATCATAGGGATTTGTACTATTCATTGGTTTGATAAACTGATGAGGTCCTACCTATGTATGCTATTAGGGAATGGAATCTGCTTGATAGAGGTGTATCACTGGGGGAATGCCTTTGAAGAACATATCTCGGTTTTTTCCTCTCTCTTCCATCGCTCTTTTCAGCCTTCCATGAGTTGAGCATATTTCCTCCACCATACCCTTCCACAAAGATATTCCTGCATTGGAGTCAGTCAACCACAGACTGAATTCCTCCAGACCATAAGACTTTATATTGTGGATATTTGTTATCTTGTCCCCACAGCTGAAAATCTAATTCATCTAGATTTCCTTCCTTCTTCCTTCTCTACAGTTTAAGTATTCTAGTCCCTTATTAAAGTTTAAAAACTTAAAATACACGAACAGTGACCAAAAATTAGATAAGTGTCAGTTATGAAGAATATAACATGAATTTATCTGTTCTAATAGTCTATTTCATTTTGGCAAACATTTGGTGTTATTTTTCTAGCTGATCATTGAATTATTTTTCTTTACTAATACAAATATTTAATGAAAATATAATATGAATTTTTAAAAGTTGGGAAATTATTTGTAATACTTTTAAATGATAAAGACATTCATTTGTAATACATAAGTATTTGTTACAATATAACACAGGAAAAACCCATAGCAAAATAAACCAAAGTGAATTAACAATTAAAGAACACATACAAAAAACAATTTATATATAGTTACTCAACTATATTCATTGTTTCTTGTCTGTATGTTTTCTGAGACAGGGTCTTGCTTTTTAGTTCAGTCTGGAACTGAACTCACTGAGAATCCAGGCTGACTTTCAAGTCAAGCCAGTCCTCCTGCCTCTGCCTCCCATGTGCTGGGATTACAGGCATGAGCCACCATGCCCACCTCAACAATATTCATTGTTGAATACTGACTAATGTAACAAGGACACATTAAAGAAATTAATAAAAGTTATAGTTCACCAAAAAAATAATATAGTTAAATTTTACCCACTGAATATCGCCTTATTGAAATACAGAATGTCAAAATGACTAGACATGAAATTATAAATACTTCATACTAGCAAAAATTTACATACCAAATTGGTCAAATAGATTGTGTTATTCAACTTTCCAAGTAATACATCTCTTCCCCAACTAGGTCACTATTCCTTACAGCAAATTTAGGCTTGAACTCATTAATTTTTTAATCCATTGATGACTATAGCACCCTCTTGATTCACCAAAAGCCACTTCTGTGAACCCATAAGAACTTTGGGAAATATTTTCAATCTTCATTATAGTATTTCACACTACTGGTTATGAAAAGGCTCAGGTCTCTGTCATTATATGCAACACATTTAGCCAGGCTGTAAGAGTTGCCGAAGACTCAACAGTTACAGTTATATTTATTTTAAAAAGGAAGAAAAGACCCAAATCTATGCAATTTTGAATGGAAAAGATGAAACCACAACAGATCCAGCAGAAATCCAGAGGATAATCAACACCTACCTCAAGGATACACTATCACTATTCCTGTTCAATATAGTTCTGGAAACATGAGCTACAACAATTAGACAAGAGAAGGAAATAAAATGAATAAAGATAGGAAAGGAATAATTCAAACTGTTATTTGGTGATGACAAGATAGTCTATACAGAAGATCCCAAAAGTTGAGCCAAAAAACTAGCCTTCATCACCAGGTTTAATACAGTAGCTGGGCACAAAGTCAGCACATAAAAATCAACAGCCTTCTTGGGCCAGAGATTTAGCTCAGTGGTTCTTGTGCCTGCCTAGCAAGCACAAAGTTCCTGGTTCCATCCCCTGTAACCACATACAGTAACACTGTTCATGGTGTCTCATGCCCACCAGCAATCAGAATCACATACCACAGTGCAGGGTGTGGTTGTTCATGCCTGTCATCCCAGCACTCGGGAGGCAGAGGCAGGAGGATTGCTGAGTTTGAGGCTGCCCTGGGCTACATGATGAGCTGAAGGCCAGTCTGAACTACAAAGTTCAAATCCTGTCTCAAAAAAAAAAAAAAATCAATAGCCTTCCTACACACAAATAATAGACTCACTGACAGACAAATATAAGAAATAGTCCCTTCCCCAATAGCACCCAAGTAATGAAATATCTAGGAATCAATTGAACAAAGGAGGTAAAAGACCTCTTCTGTGAATTCTGTAGCACTTAGAAAAAAAAAAAATGAAGAGAATATTAGAAAATGGAAAGGCATCCCTTGTTCCTAGGTAGGAAAACCAATATTTAAAAAATGACCATAGGGCCAAGACTATTATATAGATTTATTGCAATCCTAATTGAAATCTCAACAGCATATTTCACAGAACTAGAGAAAATATTCCAACACTTGATCTGAAATCAAAAGAGACCTAGAATAGCAAAAACAATTCTAGATAACAAGGACATAGCTGAGGGTATCACAAACCCCAATTTGAAACTATACTACAAAGCTATTGTGAAAAAAATAGCATGTCATTAGCAAAGAAACAGACTTGTGGATCATTGGAACAGATTAGAAGGCATAGAAACAACTCCAGACATACAAATCCACCTCATCTTTGACAAAACACCCTCAGGGGAGGAAAGATAGCCTCTTTTATAAATGGCGATGGAAAACTGAGTTTCAACCTGCCAAAGACTAAAGCTAGATCCATGTCTTTCATCATGCAGCAAATTAAAAAAGTGGATTAGAGACCTAAGTATTAAAAGAGAAACAGTAAACCTGCTGGAAAAAATAGGTTAGGTAGAACTCTTGGAGACATTGACACAGAGAAAGACTTTATGAACAAAACCTTAGAAGCATGGGAGCTAGCAGAAGAATCAACAGTTGGCATCTCATGTTATTAAAAGTCTTCTGCACACCAAGAGAAACCAACAGCAGAGCCAAAAGACAAACTACAAGTGGGAAAACAATTTTACCAATTTTTCCTCGGACAAAGAGCTACTATCTAGCATATATAAAAAGCAAAAAAAAAAAAAAAAATCAGCTCCCCAAGTTTAAAGTCCCAATCCAAAAATGGGCATCTGAAATGAACAGACATTTTTCAGTTGAAGAAGTAAACGGAACAAAGAAATATATGGAAAAATGTTCAATGTCACTGGTAATTTGAGAGATACAGATATAAACAACACTGAGATTCCATCTCACTACAGAAAGAATGGCTACTAACATGACATCAACCAACAACAAATGCTGGCGGGGCTGTGGGGAGAAAGCAACTCTTCTCCACTGTGGGTGGGAATATAGACTGGTGCAACCAGTGTGGAAATCAGTGTGGATATTCCTCAAAAATCTAGGATTAGAGGTCCTATTTGTCCCTATTTCCCTGCAGGGCATATAAATGGAAGAATTAAGATTCATATCAAAGCGATATATGTGCACCCATTTTTGTAGCAGCTCAGTTTGTAATTTTGAGTGGAGTGTGTGACTCCTGACATGGTAGGCTACCTTGGGCACATTCCCTAGAAAAGAAACTTAGTCATTTGGTTTAAGTCTGCCATCCTAGGTGGACCCTTGGGAGGAAATGTTTAGCCTCTAAATAAAAGTGTGCAAATGTGAGATTAAATGATACTAGTCCACGACAGAGTAAAGGGGCTGCCTGCCCCTGGAATTAAAGATCATAAATGCGGGTTAGTCTAAAGAATGTAAATGCATCTGTGTAAAATCCAAAGGCTTCTTAATGAAAAATTTGTCCTGTTCTCTGAATGGTTCAAAGAGGTAAACATTCAGCTTATCCAATAAGTGGCTTCTATGTAAGGAGAGGCACCCCACTCCTTTGTTTGTCCCTGTGTTACTGTTCAAGGGCCTGTTGGTAAGACTTTGCTTTTACAGAATGGTGCCATCAGGGTGGTAGCCTATTGTAAACATATTAAAAAAAAAAAAAAAACTTCAGCAACAATCACTCTTAGCCCAGCCACAACCATCTGCTTTGCTCCTAGAGACTTCATCCTGCCCCTTTTGGTCTTGGTTTTGGTTTTGATATAATTTTGGCTATAAATTAAATTAAGATAATAAATTCTACATAAAAGGGTTCATATAATAACTGTAAGATGCCTAAAAGGTATCTTGGAAATAGTCCAAATGCCCATAAACTCTAGACTGGATTAAAAAAAAAAAGATGTGTGTGTGTTTTGTTATTTTTTTAATAAAATTGAGTATTACTCAGCCATTAAAAAATGATAATTTGAATCGTTTATACTCAAGTGGATGTACCTTGAGAATATACTCATAAGTGAAATAAGACATAGATGTATAAATGCCATTTTGTTTCTCTAGTATGAGAAACTAAAGGTTCACATGAGGTCCAGAATGTGTGATAGATATTGTGAAATAGGAAGAATATGTTCAAAGGAAAAGGAAAAGGAGAAGTAGGTCAAAATGAAGGGAAAGAAAAATAATGTTATAGTTAAAAAATGGAAACAAGGCTTATGTATAAAGGTGGTTGAGGCAGTGGGGTGGCAGGGGAAAAGAAAAAATGGAATCAAGATATGTACAGGTATAAGTTTTTAATGCTTTATGTACTCATAATGTATATGTAAAATGTACCAATAAACTCAATTAAAAAGAAGTAAAACAAGAAGTAGGTGAGAGTAGGGACTAAATGGATAAAACACGGTGACTTTGATCAACACGTAATGCAATGTTATTTTAGCCTATATTTCTGTTAATTAGCTTTAGTAATCCACACTATTGATCACTCCTTTCTCAAGGAAAATTTATTCATGCTTTTTCATGTGTGTCAAAACCTATAATATCAATACTTGCCAATGTAATATCTAAATCAAAAATTTGGAAATTTTCTCACATAATTCTCTTTTATCTCCAATTGATGTAGTTTACCATTACCCTGTAATGTACTCTTCCAAAATGTGGTAGTTTAAAACAACAAATATTTTATTATTTTTGTCAAGTATATGTGTAATGATGAAGAAATTTAAATTTTATTTGTTTATATGGAGTAAGGTATTCAGATTTGAAATTGGCTGACATAAGAAGAGAGGATAGCTTCATTCACATAGCTGGATCTTGCAGCATGCAGTAGGAATAGTGGACTCTAGTGGAATTGTCTCTCACAATATCTATATGTAGTAATCTTAAAAAGGTTGGGCTACAAAAATTATGGCCCGAGCCTTATAATGTGGGCTTCCACAGCTTAGGCAATGCAGCTTACCTGTCTTTAAAGAGCTATAGGAGGAAATGACACAAAGTTGTGTTTTCTGCATTTTGGGGGTTGAATTAGTCACACTGTCCAGCCCAAGTTCCTACAGAAGACTTCATCTCTCAATTGGAGGAGTAAAGATGGTGGGCTATCTTTAGTTAACCAATTAAGCATATATATCCACTCATTAAGTATTGCAGATTCTATATTTTATGATCTTTTTATTTAGCTCATTCATCTCCACTGCTTCTTACTTGGACTGTACTAAGTTATATGATAACCAGAGGAACCTTAAACCCCTCAACATAGGTTTTCATTTAATAGCAAAATATTGAATCATTCTGTGATTAATAAAAATGTCAATTCACTCTATGCTTTTGCTTCTATTAAATTACCCCACACTATTTCTTGATTTGTCATCAACTCCAAACAGTTCTCTGAATTACAGATGGATATACTACTTAAAATTCTTGGAAAAAAATAATTTTCTTTAGCTTCACTTTTATATTTATCATTAAAGATGTTCCTGTTTGATGTTTGTTTGAAGCTTGACTGTATATAATATATTCTAATATAAAGTTGACTTCTCTTGTTTGTTATAAATATCTCTAAAATAATTATTTCTGCACCTATCTTCATAAATGTGTTAAATTCTTAAAAAGATTTACAATGCTACTGTATTTTGGTATTTTTAGCCTTTGACTTCTTTAGCCCCTTTAATGACACCTAAGAATCTTAAATTAGGTAAATATAGAGAGAATAATTAACATATTGACATTTTCCCTATGATAAATCAAGTGATATGTTGCCAGAAAGTTAATATATGATGGAGAAGAAAAGTTAAATGCACAAACAAAATTTAGGATTTGAGAGAAACAATGAAAATGTAGACAAATATACAGCTTGGGCTGAAATATAGACTTCAGAATGTAAATGTATATAAACATTTGCAAACTTCTTAAAAGTGAAGATACTTGGAATCAGAACTAATTTAAGAATGAATCACTTTCTGTTTAAGTCAAATTGTTGATGTGAATCGAGTCATTCCTAGGAACATATAAATATATGCATGTTCTAACATAGACAATGACAATGACTCATTAATTTTTGATTGGAAATGACAAACACATTCATTCTGAGTAGCTGAGGTCAAATGTGAAATGCAGTGCTCTGTAGGTCCCTGGGATAAACAGAATTGTGACTCAGTTTCAGCAAAACTCTAGTCTTGTTAAGGTCACTTGAGGACTCATGACTACTGCATGATCCGTCCCAGGAATGCTGGGACTCAAGCCAAAGGTGGCTGGGGAAATATGACTCTTTGTCCTCTATGTTCCTTTCTGCTAGTTGTGATGCACTATCATACATATTCTGCTAACTCATCCTCCCATCCTGTGGGAGTTCACAAAATGTTCTTTGTAGTCTGTCTAAGATATTTACTTGTACTCAGGTAACCTTCCTTCTTCTTTTCCCAAGGCCAGCTATTACAGCCATCGCTTCCACATATGCACTATGTAAGCCTGTGTGATTCTAATAAACTTTACTAACAGTCACCAGTTAATAGCTCTGTCAGTTATTTAATTGATTGAATATTTTGTCCACAACTGTTCAGCCATCAGCTGACAGCCGGGTATCAGCCACTGACAGAACCATTGTCTGTCCATGATCATCATCTCCTTCCCCATGGAGGGAAGAACTCAACATAGTCTACCTTCTTAAATCTCATTTACCTGCAGATTGCTCTGTGCCAGGTCATCTTTTGGTTAGATTATAGAGTTCCCAAAAGCCCCAGGTCTATCTCTCTTTATTTCATGAAATCACCATTTGTGAAATCTCGTTCTGTCTCCCTTTTTTTTCCTCTCTCTGTCCTTAACCCCTCCCTACGCAGACACACAGTCACACACACACACACACACGCGCATAGCACCTCAAACATCTTGGGAGCCTCTCCACAGGTGCAGTTTAAGATACATGCTCATTCTGAGATGATTCAACAGCTCACAATGGGATTAACAATAAATTGTGCCATTCTGCATGATTTAGTTCAGGTGCCCACTGTGAATCAGTCAATAATGCAGAGATACAAGGTTCCTTTTACCTCTGTGGAAAATGCCACAAAATTTCATAACAGAATACTAGGAAAAAAACAATATGAAAAAATGATAATTCTTATGGAAATTATGTAGAATGGAAGAAAGTATTCCATAAAAATAAAATTGATCTTACAGAAAGATAACAAATTCTATACTACTATATATATTGTATCTACTAAGAAATTTCTTTTCCTGGTCACAGATTGAGTGACAATAACTTATATAAAATAAGATTATTTTCTGTTCCTCATAATGATATAATAAACATCCTGGAGTGGTGTTGTAGTGTCACAAAGACTTCAGAACCTGGACTCTTAGGATTTCCTCTTTTTTTTTTTTTTTTTTTTTTTTTTTTTTTTTTTTTTTTTTTTTTTTTTTTTTTTTTTTTTTTGCGGTACCAGGGATTGAACTCTGCACCTTGTGTGTCCAAGGTTGGTGTGGTACCACTTGAGGTAAATCCCCAGACCTCTTCTTTTATTCCTATGCTGTAGTTTCTGTCCACAAGCTCCCTTCATGTTTCCAAGCTAATTGTTTCTAGATTTATGTCTATGATTTCTGCTAAATTAGTAATGAAATCAGAACAAGTCTAAAAAGGAGCTCGTCATCAAAGACGTATTCAAGAGTTTTCACTGGATACTTATTATGGAAATATTTTAGCTGAGTCCATTGCCATTCTCCAGAAATCTCAGGAAGCTGTGATTTTTAAAAATTATAGTGGATATTGAAAAAGAACCTAAAAGTCAATGTTATATCTCTCAATTTACCTAAGACTCAACATAAAATTTAAAACATATAAATATTTCAGTAAAATCTTAAACGACTAAAATATCATATCTGAAGCCATAATTTTAAAAATTATCATATTTTATAGTGTCTTTCAGCTTATTTTCTCTTTATTATAGTAAGTAAATTCAAATATGTTCTACTGAGCAATTGTTATGTGTATGA
This sequence comes from Thryonomys swinderianus, assembly GCA_004025085.1. Taxonomy (NCBI): domain Eukaryota; kingdom Metazoa; phylum Chordata; class Mammalia; order Rodentia; family Thryonomyidae; genus Thryonomys; species Thryonomys swinderianus. The sequence goes on along the minus strand of PVIC010006061.1, from coordinate 4,354 downwards.
TCATAGCATGTTTATGTATAGCCTATCAACTGTTCACAAACTTCACAATTCAAAACCTTTTATTAAAATGAATAAAAATTATCCTATGGTTTGTTTTATCATTCAATTAAGAAAGAAAATGGCACATGAAACACAATTAGTTTCTTTTTCACTTCTTTTTGCTTTGCATTTTGTTTGTTTGTTTGTTTTTGAGACAGGTCTTGCTTTGTAGTTCAGTATGGCCCTGAGCTTACTATGTTGCCCAGGCAAGCCTCAAACTTAGATATCCTCCTACCTCTGCCTCCTGAGTGCTGCAATTACAGGTGTGACCCACAACACCCGGTATCTTGATATGTGGTACTGATTGCTGGTTGGTGTGAGTCACCAAGCCTGGTATCATTTTATGTGGTTACCAGGGATTAAACCAGGGACCTTGCACTTGCAAGGTAGATGCGGGAATGACTGACCTAAATCCCTGGTGTGGCATTTTTTATTTGATTCTTTATTGGTACATTATATATACACATTGTTTTTACATTCTGTATTGAGAATTTGTACCAGTATATGATAAAATTTAATTCTTAAGCACGCGCGCGTGTGTGTGTGTGTTTGCACCAAAAATTATGTTTTTATTTTGGGTATTATTTAATTTGAGATATAAAATTTTGGGTTATAAACATTTGTTAATCTCAAAAATAATATAACATGGTAGAAAAAATTTAAGATAATATTAATAGAAAGATTTTCTATGTGCTACAGTCTTTAAAATATATTAAAATATTATGAATAAAAATAGCCAGTATGCATTTGTTGATAGAATCATTGCCTGGTAAAACTCTTAATCCAATCATCTATTTAAAGTATCTTTGTGAATGAACAAAATTTCAAAGATTCCCTTCAGAATTAAATAACTTCATGGAAAAAATCAGTATCTAATCCTTCAGTACACTTTTCATAATGATTAATTGGTAAAATACACAGAAAGAAGACACATTCAACGTGCAGGACATGATCACATATTTTGCACATTTATAGCCCAAAACATGTATTTTCTACCAATACTTTAATAAGACTTGAGAAGAAAGAATCCTACATTTAGCCCTTTATGTTTAAAATGATAATTCCACTAAAAATTGGCGTTTATGAAGATAAGAAAGAGAGAAAAATTACTATCTGCCAGGTTTTCCCAAAACTGAAAATTGTTCACTTGGATTCATGTTTATCCCTCCTGATTAACTATCATTTCTTGATATTTTGTATTTGCCTTTGTTTGCATGTAGCCAGGGCCAAATTAATAGGATTTGTAGAGCAATGAAGGCAATATACTAAAAGAAATGAAGCACCAGACATGATTCTCAGCTCAGAGTTCTGAGTGAAAGAGTCCCACTTTCTGCTAGCACCTCAGTAACTTGGTACAAATTTTGGACTATCACAAAAGGAAGAGCCTAGCTTTCATTGGAGGGAAATGTTAAAGGTACTTTACTGGGGTACTCCCAAAAAGTCAGGGTGAGCCAACATCTAGCAAGGCTGTGCTTCTGATAGTATTTGAGTAAGATGCAGAGCAGAAGACTAACCAGAAATTTAATAAGGGGCTCTGGGAAATAAGACAGTAAAAGCTGCCTTTGATAAAACCATGGACTACAAGAGTATAGCATGTACTCTACTATTTATACATTTAGGAGAGACTGAAGAGGGCCTTAGGGAGCAAATTTTCCTAGCTGAATATAAGGCCCTCATAATACTTTTTAAAAAGGTACATTCTTGCAAAATACTTGAACTTGTTGATAGTCTTTCAGTATAATTTGTACTGACTCTGTATGTTACCGTCTACTTTGACTTGAATTGCCCAAATACTAGGTCATTCTATATTATCTTAAAAATCTATGTTTCCTAATACATTTACTTAAACCAAGAAATTAGTTCTACATAATTTTAAAGAATGATTTGTATTGGTTAATATGGGCTTAATCAAAGGGCTCTTCTGCAGTAATGCTATAAGAGACAATAATATATTGCTCAGTTGACCCCCCAAAATAGCTATTTATAAACTCAACTATAGCAAGTGCAGCACTGTAGAACACATTTATAACTCCAGTTTCTCATACCAGAGAAAATATACGTTATTTACACATCTGTGACCTATTTATTTCACTTATGAGTATGTCCTGAAGGTACGTTCATTTGACTATAAATGACTCCATCTCCTCTTTCTTTATGGCAGACATATCCATTTTATTAAAAAAAAAAAAAAGGAAAAGGAAAACCTACATCCCCAAATTCAATCCCCAGTACTGGAAAAAAAAATAAAATAAAAACTCACATCTTTATCCAGTCTAGAGTTGATGGGCATTTGCATTGTTTCCAATAATTAACTATCACAAATTGAGCTGCTATAAATATGGGTGCACATATGTCACTGTGATAATGAATCTTGTAACTCTTTTGTATATATCCCCAGCAGGCTTAAATGGGAACTCTAATCCTAGTTTTTTAAGGAATCTCCATCCTGATCTCCATAATGGTTGTACTGGTCTACATTCCCACGAGCAGTGGAGAAGGGTTCCTTTTTCTCTACAACCTCACCATTTGTTGCTGGCTAATTTTGGGATAGCAGCTATTCTTTGTGGAGTGAGAAGAAATCTCAGTGTTGTTTTCATCTACTTCTCTTGAATGACCAGTGATGTTGAGCATTTCTTCAAGTATTAGCTACTTTTACATCTTCCTCTGAAGAGTATCTGCTCATTTTAGATGCCTACTTCTGAACTTGGTCTTTAATTATTTTGGGGGGGGGCTGATTTTTTAAAGCTCTTTATATATTCTAGATAGTAGTCCTTTGTCTGAGGAACTACTGGTAAAGATTTTTTCCCATATTGTTGGTTGCCTTTTTGATCTGATGATGGTTTCTTTTGCTGTGCAGAAGCTTTTTAATAAGATAAGATCCCATTTGTTGATTTCTTCTGCTGGTTCTCATGCTATAGAGGTTTTTTTCATAAAGTATGTACCTAAGCCAGTGTCTCCAAAAGCAATACCTAACCTGCATTGTAGCAGGTTTAGAGGCTTTTTTTTTATATTTAGGTCTCTCATCCACTTTGATTTTAGTTTAGTACATGGTGAAAGAGATGGATCTAGCTTCAGTCCTTGGGAGGTTGCAACCCAGTTTTTCCAGCACTATTTGTTATAAAAGCTATCTTTCCTCCATTGAGGATGTTTGGCTTCTTTGTCAAAGATAAGGTGGCTTGGTGTATGTAGAGTTGTTTCTGGATCTTCTAATCTATTCCACTGATCCTCAGGTCTGTTTCTTTGCTAGTACCATGCTGTTTTTATCACAGTGGCTTTGTAGTAAAGTTTCAATTTGGGGGTAGTAATTCGCCTGGCCATGTCCTAGTTTTCTGGAATTGCTTTTGCTATTCTAGGTCTCTTGCGGTTCCAGATGAATTTTGGGGTGATTTTCTCTAGATCTGTGAAATATGCTGTTGGTATTTCAATTGGGATTGCATTGAATCTATATAGTAGTTGTGAGAGTAAAGCCATTTTGACAATATTGGTTCTTCCAACCCAGGAACAAGGGATGCCTTTCCATTTTCTGATATCTTCTTCAATCTCCTTTTTCAGAATGTTTTAGTTTTGGGGGGTAGAGGTCCTTTACCTCCTTTTTTAGATTGGCTCCTAGATATTTCATTTTTCTGGGTGCTGTTGTGAGAGAAACTGACTCCTCAATTTCTTTCTCAATTAATCTGCTATTTGTGTATAAAAATGCAACTGATTTTTGAGCATTGACCTTGTATACAGCTACGCAAGTAAATTTGCTGATTAAGTCTAGTAGTTGTTTGGTGGAGTTTTTAATGATCTTCTAGATAGAAGATCAGTAAATAATGCAGTTTAACTTCTTCATTTCCTATCTTTATTCCTTTTATTTCTTTCTCTTGTCTAATTGCTGTGGCTAATGTTTCTAGTGCAATATTGAACAGGAGTGGTGACAATGGACATCCTTGTCTTGTTCCTGATCTTAGTTTGAAAGTTTTCAGTTTTTGACCATTTAGGATAATGCTGGTTGTTGGTTTCTCATAAATAGCTTTTATTAGGTTGAGATAAAGTCCATCTATTCTGAATATCTGTAGGGTTTTGGTCATGAATTGTTGTTGGACTTTGTCAAATATTTTCTCTGAATCTATGGAGATGACCATATGTATATGTTTTTTATCCATGAGTCTTTTGATATAGTGAATTATGTTTATTGATTTATGTATGTTGAACCATCCTTGCATCCCTGGGATGAATCCAACTTGGTCAGGGTGTATGATATTCTTGATAATTCTCTGTATTCTCTGTATTCAGTATTCTGTACTCAGTATTCTGTATCTTGTTGAGGATTTTT
>PVIC010006060.1:0-55345 GCA_004025085.1 Thryonomys swinderianus | reverse complement strand
GTTTCTTTAGCTATAACAACCATACACATGAGCCTATCAGAGGCACTCCTTCCTTCTGTCACTACATTTTTTAGTTCTAGCAGTCACATTTGACACTCGCCTATGATTTCCAGGTCCCTGTTAAAACTACCTATATGATATATTGCCATCCAATTCTTCACTACAGTGTTAAAAATATTAATAATTATTAAAAATATTAATAATTATTATGTTAAATGTTCTGATAATTCTACAAAGCATTATAATATATGGTGAATAAGAATTTTTTAAAAAAATATTGAAATGAAAGGCACATTGCCATTAAGCTCCCTCAGAATACTTCCAGTACTTTAAACAAACATCTCATAATTCCTGCCACAAACTGAAACACTTTTGGAAGTTCTGTTTCATGAGTATCTTCATGAGTTATGATCAATATATAGTCAGTAACGCTAGTATGTGACATCCAGTGGGAGGCAGGCTTATAAAATATTAAGGTGTTTGTTCTTTAATTTTTTTCACTACATATGGCACTCTGCAACATCTAATTCTTTCCCAAATTTAATATGTTCATAAAAGAAAAAGGCAGCCAGAGCTGTACAACTAAAGAGACTTATGAAAGGCAACTTCCAGTACTATTCAGTAAGCACCAGAAATGGTAAAATAAAGATATATCCATTTAAATGGAGAGTATTTTCAGAAAGATGAATTATAATGTATCTTTTACTATAACTAATTTTTTAAGAATTTGAACATTCACTGTATTTCAATCAAATTGCACTTTTCACATCATATTTGGTTTGTTTGAATTATTTTCATCTGGCAGTGTGTTCATTTTATTTTCTTGCCATTTGGTATGCCTCATGAATTGTGGTTAAAGCAGAACATCTTGTATAGGTCATTACAGATTAAATTGAATAATCTTATGCTGTTTTTACTTTTCTTATTGTTTTGTTTTGTTAGACAAGGTCTTCTGACAAGATGGCCTTGAACTTACGATGTAGCCCAACTTGGCCTTGAATTCACAGTGATACTCCAGCCTCAACTTCCTTTCTAAGTGCTGGGATTACATAGGTGTGCACAACCACAACAGCTTAGGCTGTTAACTGAGAGTGACTGTCCTTCTTCTACTGCTGGAAGTTGAAAGAATTTACTCATCAATTTAGGTGTTTATTCTTACCAAGTCATTACCGAAGCTTCTGATCCTAGTCCAGTTTCATATTTAGAGTGGGCACTAGAAGAAGAGGTGACTTTTCTAAGTATCCGTTCGACTCTCAACTTGAATATCCTTTCCATGCTATGCTACAGAGGGCCATCTAGATGCCCTTTTATTATCCTAGCTGTTACTGTCTGAGGGTTTATTAACCTGGTTACTGGGAGAGTCCTCCATTTTTCTGATTAACCTTCTGTTTTCTAGAGTCTGTGAACTTGGTTGGAGAGTTTGTGGCATTCTCAGAACTGCAGTCTCTTTCCAGCTATAGTTCTGGGACAAAAATCTACTACTATATTTTAATTAAAAACAGAAGGCAATTTTATGCTGTCTTCACTTCTTTTTGATTTCAGCCATACCATGAGTACCATGGTTTGCCATCCTGGTATACTTATTTTAGCTTTTTTTCTTTACAAGTGGAGGATACAGGCAATGCTTCCTACCTTTCACAAAGGGACAGTTTCTTTATGCTGTGTCAATACCCAAAGTTTTAGAACTACTCTGTAAACAAAATGCACTACAAATAAATCTTACACTGCACTAATGAACAACATTTTTTATCTTGCCCAACATTATCTGTCAATTGGATACATTTATTTAGCTACATTCCTACTTCGATGTTGGGACACTGACCTCGATTGATTTATTCATGTTGAAGTTCAAGTTGTTTACTCACCAAATAATCTTATTGATCCTCAAGTGGATGTACTTGAGTACTTACTCATAAGAGAAATAAATAAGATATAGATGTATAAACATCATATTGTTTCTGTAGTATGAGAAAGCAAATATGTAGATGAAATCCAGATTGTATGATAGGTGTCGTTAAGTAGGAAGAAAATGTTCAAAGAGAAAAGTTAAAATTGTTGGGAGTAAATAAGGAAAGAAAATATTATTTAAAATAATAAAATGGAAATAAACCTTATGATATATGATTTTGGAGGTGGTAGGGTAGACAGGGGAAAAGGAAAAACGAGAATAGAGATATGTACAGTTACACATATTTAATGTTGAATGCGATAATGTGTATATAAAATCTACAAAAAACTCAATTGAAAAATCTTAATCTAGCATTTTAAAACAAATGCTTATTTGCATTGGTACAAGTTTTCACTACCCTTTCATCTTGTACCTATATTAATATTAGATAACAGAGTACCTATATTAATATTAGATAACAATGTTCAGTAAGTACGTTACCAGGGAAAAAGATATCACAGTTTTTATCATTAATTAAGTTTATTGATACAATTTAAATATGCATAATGACCACATTCATTGTATGGAATTTGTACCTGTACAAAGATTTATATCTTTCCCATTCCCCTCCTTCCTTTCTATATGTCTTCCTTTTCTTATTCATGTGAGATTGTTTCCATTTTATCTTTCTTTTCTTCTTTTCCTATACTGTATTTCCTCTCCCCCCTACATTGTGCCTCTTCCCATTTGAACCTTTGACTTCCTATTTTATAATATGAATTGTACCTCTGTTAAGACAAAATATTTCTAGACAGCAGGAGAGGCAACCATAAAGTTTTGAATAAGACTCCACATGCATAGTCAACAAAAGCAAAAAAATAGGCGAGTGAGATTATATCAAAATAAGAAGTTATACAGCAAATAAAACAACCAACAGAAGGAAGAGAAAAAGAATAAAAGAAAATATGGAAATTGTTGAATGCACAAAGATCTAATATCCAGAATAGAAAAGGAGCTAAAAAACCTTCAATGAACTAGAAAATAATCTAATTAAAAATACCCAAATGATATCAATAGTTATTTCTGAAAAGGGCACATTCATATGAGCAAGTGTATTAAAAAGTAGTCAATTCACTAAACATTGAAAGACAGTTGAAATGATTACTATAAAAATATATGCTAACAGAACTTGAGAAATAAGAAACTTTTATTTACTGTTTGTAGAAGTATAAATTAAAACAGTACAGGTGGAGAACACTACAGAGATTAATTATCAAAATAAAAATAGACCACCATAATATCTAGCTCTCCCTTTTGAATATTAAAAAGAATGAAATTAGCTTATCAAAGGCATATCTGTGCTCTCATGTTTATTATAGCATTATTTACAATACCCAAGCTATTAAATCAACTGATGTATGCATTTGCAAATGATCTTTACACCTTTTATACATTGTCAAACTATCCCATAAATATGTGCATATATGCCAAATATAAATTCAAGTAAAAATATCATTTTACACTAAAAATTTAACCTACTGGATATAAAAAGAATAAACCCTAGGCAATAATTAATGACATTGCTCATTACAAGCAATATAAAATCAACAGTGATAAAGAGATTAGGATAAATGAAACACCTGAAGAAAAATTGGGAATAAGAAAAAAGTGAGAAAGTTGGTGAATGTCACCAGTAGTATCTACTTCCAAGAGCTAAATATTGAGATCTTACACATTTATTCAAATAAAATGCTTTTGCACTATTGAATCTTCCTCTCCCTGTAAAACTCCCTGCTTTCTGATATTCAGAGACATCTTGTCTTCTGCTTTTTGGGCAACTGCCTGATCTTTTTTTTCCATTCTCTTCTAAGAGTAAGATAAGCACTCAAGCTCTTGACCTTTTTCTTTTCCTTTTCTGGATACCTAACCATTTACATGATGAGGCATACTCAACAATTACCTCTAGTTCCTAGAAGTCACTAAGTTCCCAATTTAAATCTAGATATTATGGACTTCATTATTTCCTACCCAAATTCATATGATGAAGAAGCCCTATTCAGTGTTTTTAGGGCTTGCATCTAGATGTCAACCCAAAGCCTCAGGTGCTCATAAGTGAGGCTTTTCACAGGTGGCTGCTTGTAGGTTGTACAATGCTGAGATTAAGTTGTGTGATGCCAGGATTAAATTGTGCAATGCTGAGACTATAGGTGTGTTATTATTAAATCAGTCCACTGTTTAGCATAATTATGTGTGTAATTCAAGGGTCAATTTGAGTGTGCATGGCACAATCCAAAGAGTGAGTAACCTGGAGGCATAAAAGGATGAGCTTCTGCATCACTCTTCTGATGCTGGTGCTTCATTGCTTTGTTACCTTCTGCTTACCATGACCCGTTTCTATTCTGTGGTACCACCTTGCCTTAGAGCCAGCTGTTTCAGCCTGAGACCACTACAACCTGTGACCCAAAATAAGCATTTCTTCCTTTAATTTTGGGTGTCGGGTGTTTTGTGTTAAGAGAAATGGTAACAAAAATAGAAACTGGTACTGGTATTGAGGCCACTGCTGTAACAGTATCTGACCAGATGGTTTAGGAACCTTTAGAACTTGCTCCTGAGAAGTACTTAGGAAGACAAGGAGATGCTGGCTGAAAGCAACCCTGAAATGCCTTCAGCTATACTTAATGAGAGGTTCTTGTTGGTACTCACAAGACCGGAATGCAGATAGAGATGCTACCAGTAAAGACTAGACTCAGGTTTCTGTGGAGAAGGACTGCATTGGCTGTTGGACTCCATACATCTATACTATGCATTAGCAGAAAAATTTTCAGCATTTTGCTCTTCTTCAGTGCCTTTCCCTGAGACTGAGATTAAGGGTGGCAGACTAATTGATTTTGCAGGAGAAATTCCAAGGCAGTCTAATGTTGAGACAGTACCACAGCTACTGCTGGGCACAAGAATCTAAGTTTGTTTGGAAAGGAATCTCTGGTAGCAAAGGAGAAGAGTTGAACTTGAGTTCTGAGAAGGAACAGGACAACAGAAAAGACAACCTGAGGACTCACAAGAACCAGAAGGACTCCATCCTTTGGACCCTCAAAAGTGGCAAAGGTGGAGGACTTTCCTTTGAGAAGAGCCCCAGAATACCATGTTCCACAATGGCAGAGGCTTAGGGACATTTTTCCTCAGGACTGTTCCTAGTGCTCAACAATCCAGGCATTCTACCCTACAGCCAAGAGAAGAAAAAGGAAGCCTGGCTACTTTTCCAGCTCATAGCAGAACTTGGCACCATCTGCATGGTACTGGTTTTAGGTGGAAGCAGAATGCAAGAGTTGTAGAGTCAGAAAGATTTCCATCTAGATTTCAGAAAGAAGGTCCGGAAGATCAGGCAGTATGCCCCCCAATAGGGAAGTGTGTATAACTGTGAACATGAAGCTAAAGGTGCAGTGGAGATCTCAGATAGTTGGAGAAGCCAGAAATATGGATTGTCTGAGAAAAGCTGCAAAGTGTGAGCAAAGCCAGCCCCAAAAAAGAAGCCATGTGAGATACAACTGTCTGCAGTGCCAAAGGGGCAAAGCCACTCAAACTCCTTTTGATTTCACATCTTGCCACACAGGCCTATAGGACTTGATATTTGCTGTGCTGGATTTTGAAATTGCTTTGAAGCCAATTCTTTCTGTTTCCCTATGTTTACCTTTTGGAATGGAAATATGTATTTTTGTCCATATATGGTGGAAATGTGTGACTTTCTCTTCATTTGTACAAGGACTCAAAGTTAAGAGTTTGTCTTAAATCTCAAAGGAGACTTTGGACTTGGAATTTTCAGGAATGTCAAAACCATTAAGATTTTGGTGATTCTTAAAATGGATTAAATCTCATTTGTATAAATGGATGTGCATGAATCCTTTAGACACCAGGAACAGAATATTATAGCTTGTATCCAGATGGCCCCTTCATGTCTCATGTGCTCATGTTAGGGGCTTTTCAGAGACGGCCGATTCTAGACTGTATAATTGCTGATATTAAGTTGCGATGCTAGGATTAAGGATGCAGGCTTACTAAATTAGTCCACTGATATCACATATGATTCTGAGTATGAATAGTGCAAATGCTTAACCTAGGTGTGCATGGCACTCAAAATAGAGAGGTTTCTGCCTCGTAGCTTCCTGCCACTTTTGCTGCTGTTGTTTCACTGCTTTGCTGTCATTTGCTTACCATAATCTGTTCCTTCCTTGCCATATCCCAACCTGCCCTGCAGCCAGCTGACTATAGACTGAAACCACTAGGATCTGTGACTTAAAATAAACCTTTCCTTCTTTTACTTCGCGTGTCAGATATTTTTGCCTCAGAAAAATAATGAAGACAAGACACATGCCTATCTGCAGATAGATACATTAGGAGACAATTATGTGTAAGTAATGTCACATTTGTGGTGCTATAATCCAACTTCAAGACACAGAAAGAGACAGACAGACAGGCAGAGAAAGAGAAAGAGAGAGAGAGAGAAGAGAGAAATACAGAAGACAGAGAGAAAGAATAGTGGTAAGTTTTTCATGTCAGAATACAATGAGAAGATAGCCATCTGCAAATCACAAAAAGAACCCTCAATAAAACCATCCCATGTGACCATTCTCATTTCAAACTCCAAGCCTCCAAATTTCAAAACAATAAATGTATTGTTTAAGCCACTCCATAAATGTTGTTACTGTGGATTAATACATTAACAGACCACTGGCCATCCTGGTATAGATGTTCAACAGATAACTGCTGTCTAATACATCTAAATCTTACTTTTCTCTTGTATTCAGTATCTGTTATAAGGGGAGCAAACCTGAAGAGTGAGAAATCTGAGATTATCCTTTCCTTGTACTTTCTGACAGTCTACAAACTGTCACATATCACAAATAATCTTCTTAGTATAGCCATAACTTAATCTTCCTCCACTAGTAATATGGTAATATTGGGTCTCACTTTCTACATGGACTATTTCAGTACACTTCTCATTGAAATAGTGTCTTCATTTTAAGTTTTGCACCTGAGCAATAAATCTTCTGCTGTCATATAATCAGTTTAACTGCAAATCTACCAAGACATTCCTCAAAATTGAATCTGTTCAGGGTAACCACTGCTTCTATAGTGTGAATGGGGCTCCTCTCCTCAAGCCCCATGATAGAGCCCTGCTCACCCTGCTAATTTCCCTTCTGCCTCTTCCCATGCACCCTCCTTTCTATTCAGTTATTCATTTGTGAAGACTTGGATTCCTCTTACAAGATTTTATGAAGGGATTTCTAGCTAGTCTCTTGACTTTGAAAGTTATAATTCTATCAAGGCAAAGGAACACATTTAAAGTATCAGATGTTTGGCATATAATGGACAATAAAAACCTGCTGAAGAATTGAAGGAATATAAAAATACTGGCTGCATTGAATTTAATATGCTGTAAGTAAACAGAGTAGTATATTAAAATTGATTAAATGATATCCCAATGAATAAAGTGCATGTGTAAAAAAAATCATTATGTTGGGCTAGGGATGTAGCTCAGGAGTGCTGCAAGTGCCTGGTAAGTGCAAGGGGCTGAGTTCAATCCCCAGTACTGAAAAAAAAAATCACTATATTAAGTAAAAACAGAATAATGTAGAACTGTATGTACTATTAATCATTGCTCAGTAACAACTGTGTGTGTGTGTGTGTGTTTGTGTGTAATGGCATACATATACAATTATAAAACAAACACCAAAGCATTTAAATGTTACTTCAAGATTCTGGAAGTTTCTTAAATGTTTCCTTTCTTAAATATGATTTTTATTCATAGAGCCAAATTATTAAAATGTTTAAAACCTCAACAACCTATTGGTTTTCTTTTCATTACAGGTTCAGTATATCTTTGAATTATGTTTTCACTGAGGATCTTAGGGTTACAAAACTAAAGTAAAATAAAAAAGAGCAAATAATACAGGTGGAGCACAAAAAAGCCAAGGAAAAGGAGTGTAGCCAAGATAACAGGAACCACAGTCAGGGAGTACAAAGGTGTTTGTAACTTTGGTCTCTATATCCTGAAAGACATCAGGTCTCTTCACTGGCCCTTCTGCATACATCTGATTTCCATGATGAATATCCTCCTCATTTCTCCTTTCCTTCAGTTCTCACCTGTCTCCACTTCCCATTCCCCTGTTCTGTCACTGTTCATCTTCTCTCCTTCCCTTCTGGCTCCTTCCTCTCTCCTTCGTCTTTCCTCCCTCTCCCTTTGATTCGGATTTTTCTGGTTCTCCCTACACACAGGGCAAACAAGAGAAAATATCTCCATCTCAAATACATATTACCTGAGTTTTCAATACTCACTGAAAACCCCAGTTCCAGACTCTGGATAGAATCTAATAGATCCCATATGGATAAGAGGTGATTGCTCACATCTGTCCACATGGCTGGGAGAAGCTACCAGAATTTTATTTATAATCACAGTTTTACCATGGCTGAGAGTAGCAATTTGCAGGATGAGATGCAGCCAAAAATAATTAACAATAAAAGATAATAAATGAAAATGTAAAGATTTTTACTTTTATATATTTAATGGGTTTTGAAATATTATTTGTAGTACAAAGTGCTTAGAAACTTCTACAAATACTGTTTGAAAGTGGCTATGACTTTTAAGATCTAACTATAAAATAGAAGGAATAGAGCAAGTATGTTAAAAACAGTTATTATATACATTTATACATGGTTTGCTCCTATACTCTACTGTAAAGGTATCTGACTCCAAAATCAAATATTTCATAAAATAATTCAGACATTGTATGAACCTGATTCCAGTTTTCATATTTACTACATATCTGACTACCTTAAAATCACTAGATCTAGTGCCGGGCGTGGTGGCTCATGCCTGTAATCCCAGCACTCAGGAGGCAGAGACAGGAGGATTGCTGAGTTCGAGGCTTGTCTGGACTACATAGTGAGCTCAGAGCCAGCCTGAACTACAAAGCAAGACCCTGTCTCAAAAAGAAAAAAAAAAATACTACATCTGACATTTTCTTCCATTTCAAAATGAAGTGAAATCCAATATACATGGTTCATTGTTATGTAAAGTGGATTAAAGTTGAAGAGATAAAAAACAAATTCTAATAATATCCAGTACACTGTTAGGAACAAAACTTCATTTTCACATGTACTAAAATTATAAGAGCTTGAAGACAATATGTATCATAAATAAACCTAACTTCAAATAACAAAATTCCCTGGTTCCTCCATATGAAGAACTCAATGACAGTATATGGAAATTTGCTGGGTGAAGATATAAATAAATAAAGGTTCAAAAGTAGTTATGTACTTAAAAAATAAAAAGTTAAATATCTATTTCAGTGAAAAGCTGGTTTGGTAACATTTGGCCAACAAATCTGATTACTTCTGTAAGTCAATAACAGCAAATTCTTTTCTGTGTTTGGGAAATGAAAAGAGCACTCATGACATTATCCCCATTTCTTGGAAATCAAGCCGATTTCAGAACATTACTTATATGAATGACATCTTAGTGATATATAAATAAATAATCCAAATAAGGACTAAAATGGTACTCATTACTTCTAAAGCTAGTATTTTTCATTTACATTTAATATCATGCAAATCAATTTATTATTTAATTACAAAATGGCTGCCAGTTGTTTTTTTTTTAAAGTAACGAGTATAATGTGGCTACAAAGCTACTTTTTCCCCTTTGTACGGATGCAGGAAAGTGAATAGTAGTGTGAAAATCACTTCATTTTATGACATATATTAATAACAATTATTTAAGGTATTGAATAGATTTGTAAAAATCTTATTAATCAGCCTAGATACAATAAAAAATGACCATTTTAAAGATGAAAACATACGACCTCTCCATTCCTACCCCACTAGTTTTTTTGGAATACAGCTCTGCTAATGATTTCACTGTTCTATGTTCTTGCTCTGATAATGAGTTTCTCATCAATCTTCATTTGTCCATTTGATATTTTTGCCTGAAAGCACATTCATTTCTGAATATGTATTACACTTCCTTCCCATGTTCCTGTCCATCTCCAGCAAATTCTCATCAATTTTGCATTGTCTATATTATGCACAAGTTTTTCAAAACAGAATATATTCTCCTTGGCTTATCACTCTTTTTCAAAAGCAGCCACCTATATGATAGGTTTTACATCCAATTTCTGACTTATTATATTTAAAAATAAAAATTCTCATTTACTTTTCTAGTTGTCTCATTATAAGTTAGTCAAATCATCCTGTTGACGATTTTTTCACTTAATGGTCTACAATGATGGAAATCTGGCCAAACTCCATTTAATTCTCAAAACTTAATATTTAATCTTGTGATCATGAATAATCCAAAAATCTAATCCTGCAATCCACAAAATCACTGAACTTCCATTTTGTTCTCTATGTCCCAACTTTCTGTTTTGAAAACAGAGAAACTACACATGGAACATAAAGAACAATCTAAAATTCATTGAAATTTTTAATAAATGTAATTTATAGTTATGATTTAAATACTCCCCTTGCATTATCAACCAATGAAGGGCATATGTTTCTAAAATGATCTATATCAGCCTTCCAGGTATAAAATGAGATACTAATGTAATGTACTAAGGCAAAGAATAACCTTATTTCTACCATCTGTACTGGTAAAATTGAAAATAAAATTAAAAAGATTTATTCTGGTGGAAATAATTTATATTTTAAACTATAATGCAATACTTAAGATAGCATTAGAGTTAAATCACTTCAATTTCTGGCAATTAAAAAGGACTCCTATTAGCATTTTTCTATTATTTGTACCTAAATACATGTCTTCTTCCATTAAATATATTACTTAGAGATAAATTTGCCAATTTTCAGTATGCATATATCTATAAAATTGAATCTATATTTTCTGTAGGATATGCAGATGTTTGTGTACAGTATGTGTTTTCGTTTCCTCTCTTCTCTATAAGTTAATAAAAAGAAATTATATATTTTATCTAACAGAATATTTTGGACCAGGGAAATGAAAAGAACTGTCAGGAAGATGAAGTGCAATGAAAATACCCTACAGATGTGATCGGAGGTAGAAAGGAATCATTAGTGCAGGAGGTAATATGCCAAGGTCAAAAAGAAAATGACATATGATTACTTTATATGGTAATATATAACCCAAACATCCCTAAGGAAAACTGAAAGAGCAGCCTTTGTCCTGCCTTCTGGAAGGATTTTTGCGCTACCAACTGGGATGGGATTCCGACATGACACAATGAAGGGAACAGTAAACCTAGACTAGCCATCCAGAGAGCAAAACTGATACCTACAGGTATGGTGAATATGACATGCAGGGCTCTATGTTTCCACTTCATGGAGGATGGATTCCCCAGTCCAAGTGTAGATGAGGTTGCACCTATTCCATTTCCTTGGGGGTACACACGTTGCTTTGTCACAGTATGTTGTAATGCCGGCTCAAAGCTGACATTAAGGATGTAAATTAGTGAAAAGTAAACAGTGCTTCAGATTAAAAAAAGAAAAGAATCAAAAGTATAAACGTCCACAAAAGAAGTCTCTCTCGTACCCGCCACCTCCCAATTTTACACCTAATGTAATCACAGCATTAAATACTTAAGGGCTTGATGAACAGCTTCCCCATCCTGTTCTAAAATATACAAGTATAAAATATAAAAAACTTTCTTGATGAAACAAATGCATGTTCTCACACTAAGTCAATGCAAAAAACCCACTTTGGAACATTGTATTAACATAATTTGGGATTATCATGTTTAGAAATGAAAACAACTATGCAAATTATTTAATTAAAAACTTATGTATCATGGAGGATTTACGCAGTTTCTGGGGGGTCAGGAGTCTGGGCATAGCATAGCTGCTCAGGTTCTTAAGAGGCTCTAGTAAGGAGCTGAGTCAGCCATTTTTCTTTGGGGAGTTTAAGATCCACTTGAAACCTCATGTGATCGATCATTTTATTCTTGCATTTTCAGGCATGAGATGGCCGCTCTGTTGTTTTACTTCGCCTTGCTCTTGTCTTTTAGCTGTGGCTGCTGTCAGTGTCTCCAGACCATTCACAGAGCCTTTCCCTATCTCACACGTGGCAACTTAGTATTTTAAGGCTGGTAGAATACTTCTCTCTAGGGAAGTTGTAGCCATTTTTTTTTTTAAAGAGCATATTCGCTTACATCAGTCTTATCCAAGAGATCTCCCCATCAAAGTCAACTAATTTGGGATATTAAAATATAGAATCATTTTTTCTCTTGGCTACATAATTGAACATAATCACAGGAATAATATCCCAGGGTATCCACCAATCTTCAAATGGGCAAGAAGGTGTTATCCAAAATAAAAATTATAATGCATTCCCCTCCTCTACCTACTGAATCAGAATCTTACAGTGCTACAGGAAGAAAGCAGTGCTTGGATCATCCCATGGCTTGATTCTTACATTCTCTAAAGTTTGAAGAACATTTATCTAGCTCCTCTCAGTGACAACAGCAGTTCTGCTTCTAAACCTCACCACACACACACACACACACACACACACACACACACACACACACACAAATACATCAAAGTATTCTGTGAATTTTTCCCTTATTTATGTGTGTTCATCCATCAATTGGTAGATTTGCTGTCCCATCAAGAGGTAAAGGGACAGTAAACTCACTTCATTCAGATGCAGCCTCCTAGAAAGAAGGCAAAGATTCCAAGGATGAACATAGATTTTGTATTTCTCATTCTCACATGAGTTGGGGAGGATACATTCCACCATAGTGCAAACAAATGAATATTCATCAGAGACACTATCATTTCATTCTTGTAAATTATGTAATAAGCAATTAAAAGGTTTATGTTTATATACAAAAGTAGACACACATTTTCAGCATTTCAAGAATTACATAGAACACATAAACATAAAAATTAATTAATAAATAAATATAAAAATCAAACTTTTACAACCAGTCATAAATACATTGCTTGCAATTCCTCTCAAAGATAATTATTATTTGTATATGAACAATAACAATTTAGCCATTCAGAAGCAACATCATTTTCAATAAAACAATGATATAAATAAAAGTGCAATTAACCTGAGTGAAATGAGACAAAACTTAAAATATACATAGTATTCACAAATGTTAAAAATAGAAAAATCAGGGCTGGAGGATTAGCTCAGTGGTTCTGGCACCTGCCTCGCAAGCGCAAGGTCCTGAGTTCGATCCCCGGTAACCACATATAATGCTGGGCATGGAGACTCACGCCCACCAGCAATCAATACCACATACCACAGTGCCGGGTGTGGTGCCTCACACCTGTTATCCTAGCACTCAGGAGGTAGAGACAGGAGGATTGCTGAGTTTGAGGCTTGCCTGGACTACATAGTAAGCTCAGAGCCAGCCTGAACTACAAAGCGAGACCCTGTCTCAAAAAAAAAAAAAAAAAGAAAAATCAAGTTGACTAGTGGAACATGTCCATAACATGGTCTATTTTTTCACAGGGACAGTAATCTAAAATAATAGATTATATAAAATGTGTTTTTAAAAAACACTACCATTAAATTTTTCATTGCATTATTTCTAATTTAAATTGATCCTTGAGTTCAAGATGTTGCTGTGAACTAGTGCACTTGCCTAGTGAGGATAAGGCCCTGCCAATGATCTCCAGCACTGTGATCTGTCAGTCAATCAATACATTCTTTAATCATTACAATCCTGACACTAGAACAGTAAAAACACACAAAAAGCAGATTACCACTGTGCCAGTCTCTACTCACTATGCTTATTTGGTTAGCACTGTGCAAAGATCTGCCTTTGAAATAAAGAGTACATATGTATTTGAAAGATAATTTAAAAGTATCTTTCAAAAAGATAATTTAAAAGTATCTTTCTCAACATTAAAAAAACTTTAATACCATGTCACTTCAATGATTAAATATAACTGAGACATGGCAAGATAATTTTGCGACACTGATTGCTTCAAAGGTAAGTACTGCTCTAAGATACCACTGAGATACTTGCAAATAAAACAAATCAATCTATATAAAACATGTTGTGAGAAAGGTGACTGCATATGCATTTCAAGTTCCATATTCTGTCAGAAATTAGTCTTTTTCAATATTTAGCACCATATTATGAAGTCAGATTCACAATGAATGATTAAATATCCAAAGGAATTTCATATTTTATATTGATAATCTATAGTAAAATAACAGTTAGGAATGCTCTCATAGAAAAACACCACAGGTAAATGACAACACTTTGTTTTTAACAATTAAAAGAAAACTAAAACATATTATGATAATAACAAAGTATTTCTAAGCTGTTGCTAAACTCCTGAGAGCAACAGCAATGTCTTATTCCAAGTAATATATATACAAGACTTCTCCAAAATAAATAAGTAGTTTAGTTGTATCTATGACACAGTACTGAGCTTGTATCAGTAGATATAAAATAAAATGTCTTAATTAAAATGAGTTGAGGGTTTAAAACTTTTTTTTTTTTTTGAGACAGGGTCTCACTTTGTAGTTCGGGCTGGCCATAAGCTCACTATGTAGACCAGGCAAGCTTCAAACTCAGCAATCCTCCTGTCTCTGCCTTCCAAGTGCTGGGATTACAGGCATGAGCCACCACGCCTATAATCAATACCACCACTGTGCTATGTAGTATTGATTGCTGGTGGGCGTGAGTCACCACGCCCAGCATTGTTGTATGTGGTTACCAGGGATTGAACTCAGGACCTTGCGCTTGCTAGGCAGGTGCCAGCACCACTGATCTAAATCTCCAGCCCGAGGGTTTAAAATTTTATTGACACAAGCAAATTAAAAGTATATATATATATATATATATATATATATATATATATATACACACACACATATATACATATTCCATTTTAATCAAGTGATAGTGTAAGTATATATATATCTAAAAATTCTTAAATACATAAACAGGAAAAAATTCAATATAGATAGGCAAATATTTATAACTAATTTATCTGCTTTGAAATTGATCAATAATTTACTTTTATGCAAATTAAAATATCTATACAATGTAATGCTCATATTACTTTTATCTTATTGAGAAACACACTCATTTCACTAGATTTAAACTTTCTTAAATGATATTTAATAGCACTATTAAAAACACGAACAGTTATGCTGAAAATGTAAGTTGAATCATAAGAAAATGTTTTATGTATTCTAGGTAATTAAAATACAGCTGTGGTTGCTAATACATTTCCAAAATTAAAATAAAAATAAAAATCATATTTGCTAAATCATTCCATCTTTATCAGTATATTATATAATATGCCAGTCTATTTTAATCATATTAAGATTTGACATTAAAACATAATAATGTTAGAAATCATTACTCACACTAATACTTTTCATAAGACAAATTCGATATATTAAATATTCCTATTATTTTGTAGTTAGTTTTAGAATTTACAGTCCCTTTTTCTACACAGTCAGAGTTAAACTGATGTTTAACTTAAAACAAACACCAACAGGGGACAAATATAGGACCTTGCACAGCCAATGGTCACAGCACTACAGAGACTAAATTATGTAGAAAAACTATTTTGCTAGTAGATTTCACGACTTGGTAAGAATATACACTATATTAGCTCTAAATACATCACCTTCTGAATTTCTTGTTACTTCATAAAGAAAGCTTAGGCTAATCTTTCCTAATAAAATAAATGCTGCCTCATTTAACAGTACATTTTCAAAGAAAGTAAACACTTGCAAGGTTTTAAAGATTCAACAATGGAAGAAAACTAAGTACTATGGAATGATATGAAACATGCAGGAAAAACAATTACAAACATTGGTTTACTTCTCTAGGCTTCAAGAAAAGTAAGTAATTTTCCCACCAGGGATACATGATGAGCCTGCAATAAGAGTATTTCAAGTATTTTCACTTCATGATAATTTAAATATACTGATTACATTTTCACTAAATATTTGGAAGAATTATTCATAATAAAAAGTAAAGCACAAAAATATATTAATGATAATTCACCCATTTACAACTTCCCTAAAAATAACAAGACTCAATAAACCTTCTAAATCACTTATTTCTATTTTGGCATTTAGTCCATGTTATTCCTAAAGAAGAGAAAATATTTAAAGATCTTTACACTTGATCTTAGCCAAAAGGCCGAGAAGCGATAGAAAATATTTAAAAATCTTTAACACACTGATCCAAATAATAACAATAGTAGTAACATGAAAAACCCCACTCTTTTTAAAGAAATAGAAATACACAGGGTGTTGTGGTACAAGCCTGTAATCCCAGCAGTCCGAGAAGATGATGCAGGAGGAACTCAAATTCAAACCTAGCAAGGCAACTTAATGACTTTGTGAGGGCCTGCATTTAAAAAAAAAATTATGACTTTTAAAAATTGTTTTCAAAGGCTGTGGACATGGCTTGGTGTGAAGGCCTTAGGTTCAATCCTCAGTACAAAAAATGCATTGAAAATGAAGTTTAATAACTAAAGAATGTAAAGGGCTTGTTGAGGATATCACAGCTAAGAGTGACAAAAATGAGAAGCTAATGCAAATCTAACCTATCCTCTGAAACAACCACAAGATACTGCTGTCTGTTAGCATGGCATACACTTACTTATCGTAATGATGAAAACATGTCCTAAGAAAGGCATCACTAGGTGATTTCTTCATTGTTAAAATACCGTTGACAGAATACTCACACGTATAACTAGATGGCACAGCCTATCGTACCTCAAAACTCTAGGTCCACCCTCAGGCTATAAACCTCTACAATATTTTGCTATACTGAACAATGCAGGTAAACAGAATATAAGTAAGAGTGCATCATCAAATCTATCTAATATAGAAACACTCCAGTAAAAATTTAGTATAAAAGACAGCACATGGATCTACACCAGGATGTACACTGTCTTAGGTGTTCACCATAAGTGGAGCTTGTGGGACTGGAATCTGACATAGGTAAGTCAGTGAGAGGGCTGATTGTGTATGATAGGCAAGGTAATCACTTTAGACATTAAAATATGATAAATTTAGGCTATACTAAATTTTTACTTTCCACTGTACAAGGTTAACCTTATTAGTATTTTATACTATAAATTTTATTTCTTTTAAACTATCAATCCATCTAATTACATTCACCTACCTCTAAACATAAACATACTGTCCAGCTGTACAAAGATATTTCTGTTTATATTCATATTTTGTGTAATTTTATATCTTTAAGTTAAAAATTACACACATACATATATGGCCAGCCCTAGAAAAGTTCTGTATCATCAAAGTCACTGTCTTCCATTTCCACATCTCTTCCTGTCGGGAACAATTCTATTTGGGAAAAATAATTATACATTCATATTATGACTGGACCATGCTTTCCTGCCTGAAGATAGGCTTGGGAGTTTAACTCCTTGTCTTCACCTCTAGTAACAACAGGGACTCTGGTGGTCCCATATCCTGTGATGCTCCAGGGCAAAACTATACCAGGATCTGCATAATTCCTCAAGGATCATTGCTGACATCTGCCCTGCCCTATGAGAATTTAATCTACATGATTGCCAGCATCTGCCCTGAATTTCACATGCAGGGATTATAGGCATGAAAGCTTGCTACCAACCAAAACTGTGGCAAGCTTAGGTATTTCATCTTTTGCTCCAAAGTAGCATGGATCAGGTCCAAGCTCAGCATGTTCTCTAACCCTCAGTTCTGCCTGTGTATTGGTTGTTTTGTCTTGTGCCGTCAGACTCACAGGAGCTAGAATTTAGTGCAAGCGTCCTGCTACACCTTTTTTCCGTTTCCCACATCTTCCCACTGCAAGCTCTTCAGAAGCAGCAATATGCATGGAGCTCATCTATCAGGATAGCAACGCCTACCTCCAGGACACTCAAGCTATTTCCTGAGAATACTCTTGAGACAGCACTCTTTTCAGATATATGTCCATAATATTTTACTTGGGTTTTTTTTCATATATTTGTTTTTAATCAGATAATTCAAACTAAACATTCTTCTGTACTGATTAAAATGTGTTTTCAAGCTTTTCAAGGAGCTTGCTGAGGTCTACAAAAGCTTCAGCTATAGTCCTAACTATGAAAAGTTCTTGGAAGTCATTTTTCTTCTCCTGTAGTTTCCTTTTCTCTTGCCTCTTCTTCAGCTGTGTATCTATAAATGATAGGAATCCTACATGATCATGATTATAATGTGTTCTGCTGTTGTCCAAGACATCATTATGTAGTATATGAATATAGCAGAATTATTTATCTATAAGTACATATTTACCAGTAAATAGCAAGCCTTCGGTGCCATGGAAATACACACAATTCACTCTTTTCTGTTGTAGTAAAACAGTACTTTAATACTGCACTCTTTTTAGGGCCGAGGCCCAAACCCTCAGGAAAAAAATGTTTGGTACTTTCCTCCAACAACACCTGCAGACAGGGCTCAGGTCTCCTCTGGAAATCTTGCTTCCCACCTCCTGTGCAGCCTCATACCTCATAATTTATCTGAATGATATCAGCTCCCTCGGTTTCCCATTGTCTACCCAGCCTTGTCTTCAGGGCTTTGTAATGTCAAGTTTTCTACCCAGTCAGTGTCAGTTATTTTTCATGCTCTTTGCCCCATTCCAGCCCAGACCCATCCCCCCATGGGTTATTGGAATGAGTGACACAGCATTCCCACTATCATGAAAGGAATATTCTGACCATCTCCTAGTTAGGTTTCAGTATCTAAGAAATGTCTGCTATGAACTGTTCTGTATACTTTGCAGAAGGTTTTGCTGAGTGTGGTTCTAACAGTAACTTTTCTATAAAGCTGCCCTGCTTCTGTTTGCTCTATTTCCCAAAGGTCAGGGAACATACATTCCCCTGAGATTTGGAAGCTACCACAAGTAAGTTTAGCCAGAACATTGGGCACTCATCCCAAATGGAAGTCAATTTGCTAGCTTCAGTTGTTTTCCTGTTCCTACAAAGTACTTAAGCTTTAGGCTAATAGCCAATTTTGTGCTTCAATCTGCTCATCAAATGTTGAAACAATAGTTTTCACCATTTGTACACCAATTTCCTAAAATATTAGTCTGTAGCTAGTACAAAATTGCAAGAGAAAGAGTTTAATTCTGCTTTATCAGCTACATGGTGAGGAAAGTGCACAATATTCATTAGGCCTTTTCTCTAGCACTGCTTTGGGATATTTATCATCCCATACCCTCTAATCCTTCTTTTTCTTTTCCAAGGTAATGGAGCACCACTATATAAAATGAATGACAAGCTCCGATTCTAAAACATATTTTTAACACATCACTAAGTAGCTGAAATCCCTTGGAACAAGGATTTCTAAAATTTACCATCTTCTAGTAACTCATTTCCCTTCTACATTAAATGCAGAAAGAACTGCTTATAAGAAAGTGAAAGTGCACCTGAGTTACTCATTTATTTATTACAATACCCCAGAGATTTAGGAGTCTAATACTGACAATCCATATAGTTAAGTGAACAGACTTCTAAATAAAAGTTATGGTGCAAGAACCTGCTGTTAGTAAATACATCTCTGGTTTCCTTTGTAATAAATCGCTACATTTCTTACAACTTTTCAAAGCATCTTTTCTTAGGTCATAACCACCTGAATTACAATGCTAACTCCACCATTAACTAATTAGGTGGTTTGAGGCAATTTAACCTCTTTTTGTCTTTATTTTGTGTCCACCTGAGCAATAAACTTAATGAAACACTATTTAGCCTTTAAAAGAAGGAAGTTTTATAATTTATGAAAATATGGATAAACTGAAGAACTTTATAAGCTAAATAAGCTATTACTAAGCAAAATAAGCAAAGTACACAAAGGCAAATACTGTAGGTGCTCACTTATATGGAAATTGCAAAACAATTCAAAAAAGCAGGAATAAGAATGGTGGTTACCAGAACCTCAGGGTACACAAAAGATCAGAAGTCACTGGGCAAAGGGTACAAAGTTTCAGATAAACAGAAGGAATATCGTGAGACCAACTGAACTCAAGGATGACCAGTAGTCAATCATAATATATTGTACATTTCAAAATAACTAAATTTAACATGTACCAGCACAAAATATACAAGCATTTAAGAATATGAAGAAATGCTCGATGTCACTGGTCACTCAAGAAATGCAGATGAAAACAACACTGAGATTTCATCTCACTCCACAAAGAATAGCTGCTATTTCAAAATTAGCCAGCAACAAATGCTGGCAAGGCTGTGGAGAAATAGGAACATTTCTCCATGGTTGGTGAGAAGGTAGGCTGATAAAATCACCATGGATATCACTGTGGAGATTCCACAGAAAATTAGGATTAGAAGTCCCATTTGACCCTACTTCCCTGCTGGGGATATATACAAAATAATTACAAGATTTGTATCACAGTGACATATGTGCACCCCTGTTTATAGCAGCTCAGTTCGTGGTAGCTAAATCTTGGAAACAACCCAAAGGCCAATAAACTCTGTACTGGAAAAGATTATTCTTTTTTATAAAATGTAATATTACTCTAACATAAATAATTTTAAGTCATTTATACTCAAATGGATATTCCTTAAAGACATACTCATAAGTGAAGTAAATAGGCCACAGATGTGTAAATATCATACCCTTTTTTCTGGTATGAGAAACTGAAGTGTAAATGAGTTCTAGAATGCAAGAAAAGATACTGTGAAATAGTAATTATTCAAACAGAAATGAAGTTTAGGGGTAAGTAGTAAGGGGAAAGAAAAAAATTTGATGGTTAAAAAAGGAAACAAAGTTCATGCATATAGATGTAGGGGGTTGTAGGGTGGGTAGAGGAAGGGGAAAAATAAGAATTAAGTCATGATATGTACTGGTACAAGTTCTCAATGTTGAGAATAATCTTGATGTGTATATATAATGTACCAATAAATATTCAAATTAAAAAATAAATGATATTTCAGCTACAATAACTAGCTTGAATTCATCATTCTCTATTGTATAGAAAGATCAAAAGATCACAGTATTACCTACAAGTATACAAATTATTATTTATCAAATAATGGTATTGATTTTAAAATATGCTCTGTGGTGCTCTACCATCCAAATTCCTGTCATTTAATGGGCTTAATTCTGAATGCAGAGATTTCCTTGGCTCTTCATATTATAATTTTTCCTTTAGCAACAGTTTTAATGTTATATTACTACAAAAGATGCAACAGTACAGTAAGAAAACTACATGAATAATCTCAAAATATCTTTGTCTGCAAAGAATTATTGCCACTGACTTGAAGTCAATCACCTCCATATTCAAAGTTAGTTTCCTTCCTTTCTCTTTTTCTATCATGCACAGGAAGTTAAAGGACAAACTATGTTGTTTTCTATGGGGTCAAGTCTGTGATGTCATCTGTCCGCACCTAATTCCTACTATACTTCTTCCAATAATACTTACACTAACTTATCCCGTGATTTTTTTTAACTGTCCAAATTCCTTATGACTAAACTCAATTAATTTAATCTTAGATTTAATTTATATATGTATGTTTATAAATCATCTAATCTAATTTGTAAAACTTTTCAATGTAAGTATTGTGTCTGACATTTGTTCCCTTTCATGATGAGACAGGAGAAGAATAGTGTTTTAGTCTTTGTTTTGTTTCCAAGTTAAGAGTGCATGAAGCGCGTCTCTCTTATGCCCACACCAATTTCTCTGATTTTTCAACAACCTACCTAACAACTCCACCTTGACAAATTACAACATCTTCAATCTAAGCCAGGGCTCAACTCCTGTTTCTCAAGAACCTCTTTCCTTTCGTTGCCAGTCAGTTCCCCTCCCCACAGGTTTGCCTACTTTATTCATGACCATTTATTTATTTACTGAGGCCAGAGATCTAGCTCTCATCATGATTCTTCTTAGGTCTCCAGACTTCAGATTTAGATTGTACCAAGACCCAATTGTTCTATATATAAATGGATCTCAACTTTACACAATTCTCTCCATCTCTTCCCCCTCAGTTCAAATTACTATGAGCTAGTGTAATTACCTCCCCTTGGGTTACCAGCCATTTCCTTGTATTTCCTCTAACTTCCAAACAATGTCTAGAATAAAAATTTTATGTATGTATCTAATTACATCATTCCTCTACTGTTAATATTCTTCAGAGCTTTCCCATTGCATTTAGTTAAAATCCAAAGTTTTACCAGGATTCGGAAGACCATGCATGAGCTTTTCTTCATTCTCTCATAATTCTCCCTTTCATGCACTAACCAAAGTTACACCCAAAAGAGCTCAATTTCCTGTGCATTCAAAGCTTACACTAGCATAGAACAAAGTCTGTTTGGACAGGCAAATCTAGTCACTGAAGTAGAGCTAAACAAAAGCTAAAAATATTTAGAGACGTAGGCTTAAAAATAAATGCCCAAAGCAATTCCATGATTGTGAATGTCCCTAAGTCAAATGACAAAGCTGCTGTCAAGACCATGGCTCCAGATAATGATATTCAAATATGCAACTACCAAATACCCCTATTTATATTGCTTACACATACTATAGGATAAATTATACTATTATGATCCCAGCATTTATTGATTGGTATATGAAATGTCTAACTTATACAGGAACAACTCATTTACAACAGTGCCAATCATTCTTTTTTATGTTAAATAATTTATATTTTTAGTAGTGAGACATTTCTCCACTGTTTTGGATGTAAAAAAGTAAAAAATAACTTGCTGCAATTTCTAAGTGAAATTCTTCCACAGTAAATCACCTGCATGTTAGAGCAAGTAATACATATATATATATATATATATATATATATATATATATATATATATATATATATTGAAGCCAACTCTTTTCTTTCTAAAACAAATATAAGGCAACAATTTGGAAAGGAGGCAGGGTCACAGAGATAGGAATATCTTTTTACTGTCAGGTCAAATAGGTTCCTGGCCAGTGTTTCTGTACCTTATCATTGGTAATGCTATCTAGCAATTTCATGTTGCTTGCAGATAACGCTTATTATTCTGGCCAAGAGCCAGCTTCAGAAGTACCATAAAGTCCTCTGACCTGAACTGGCATGCTGAGATCACATAACAACCTACACCAAGGAAACTAAATACTGCCAAAGATTTCCAATAAAGACTGCAGGACCACAAAGCATCATCAAGGTCAGTTCCTTATTGAATAGCATGCTAATAAATAATGAGGCAAGAAAATAGGTCTGAAGTCCCTCCAAGACTCAGTGTAGACATGTTTTCATGGAATCTCAGTGATTGGGATAAACTTTTCATATCCTATAGTTCTGCCATTAAATAATGTGTTGAGCTGATGCAGTCTGCTAATGTGAAAATGACACAGCAAAAGTTAATCTCTTCTAGAACTGGCTTAATTATTTTTGCATGCTCCCCTCCAGTCTTAAAAATACAGTACTGATTGGTGGTGAAAATACAACAAATGAAAAACTGCTTTGTCCAGGAACTCAATGGAAAGTCCTAAATTATCAAAGTTTAATGTAAAAACTGATATAAAAGAGATTATAGTATATGAACAGAAAGGAAACTCATATCACTAAGGTAACAATAAAGAAGATATGTTGTACATGATGTTAGGGCAAGGGAAGGAGTCTAAGCACAAGGTTTTAGGAAGGACTTCCTGTAAAATCCTCATTAGAATTTACTTGGAAGGAAAGAGGACTCAAGCAGGGAGTGATTAAACAGGGAGAGACCTGTTTTTAGGAAAAGGATTCTCTTTGCTGAAAATTAGACATAATAAGCATATTTAGTTCTCCAAGAATTAGAATTTACTAAATCATCAAGGTAGACAATAATTAAAATATAGCTGGTATTTACCGGGGAGTTTATTGTAAGGGGTAAGGTAGATGCAACTATTTTCCCATTTTTCAGTTGCAAAGACTTAAGGGACTACATACTTAAGTAACTTCCTTGAATTAAAGCCTCAGCAACAGGATGTAATCCTGAATGGATATTTGAAAAAAAATATGTATTACAGAATTAACATTAAATAAAAACATTACTGTATTAAAATATTTCATTACAGGGGCCGGAGATTTAGCTCAGTGGTTCCGGCGCCTGCCTCGCAAGCGCAAGGTCCTGAGTTCGATCCCGGTAATCACATACAATGCTGGGGGTGGTGACTTACGCCCACCAACAATCAACCATCAATCAGCACCACATACCACAGTGCCGGGCATGGTGGCTTGTGCCTGTCATCCCAGCACTCGGGAGGCAGAAACAGGAGGATTGCTGAGTTCGAGGGTGCCTGGGCTACATAGTGAGCTCAGGGCCAGCCTGAACTACAAAGCGAGACCCTGTCTCAAAAAAAAAAAAAAAAAATTCATTACATAAGTCATGTGGGCATTAATGACAGTAATAAAAACAATATCAAACTAGATGGAATTAGCAGTAAATTTTATAATGTAGAAGATAAAATTAGTAAAAACCGACAAAGAAAAAATTATGTGAACTGAAACAAAAAATCAAAATAGTAAGCAATCATAAGTGGCAGATAGGAGAATAAATAATGTTACAAAAAGCAGAGCAGAGATTTCTAGAAACAGAAGTGAGGTTTGGGATAATACTAGTTACACAACTATATACATTTGTCAAAACACATACTATCCATCTAACATTGACAAATATTATTTGTAAATTACATTTTAGTAAGCCTGAGTGAAGAACCAGAACACAATTTGAAGGAAGGGTAAATTATCACTTCACTAAAAAAGATGATAAAACAGCTAATTAAAATTAAAATGGGAAAAGATTTTTTTTAAAGGGCCAGGGACTTAGCTCATTGATTCTGCCACCTGCCTCACAAGCACATGGTCTGGAGTTTGATCCTCAGTATGTATGTATGAATGAATGAATGAATGAATGAATAAATATCTTTAATTATTAAAATTTAAATAATTAGAAATCTTGCCTTACTAAATTTTGTACTAGCATATATACAAATGGCAGTTTACCCAAGTGCTTTTAGCATATAAAGATTGCATTATGTACATTAAATATTGTTGAAGATATATATTTAGTACTCAGTTACAAAATAATTTAAGGTTTCAATAAACAAGCTCCTTAATTTCACTTCAGATTTCATATAAACCATAAGACATAAGAACTCAACTAAAGAATATGAGAAAATGTTTCCACCAAAGTTTGAGAATTAGCTACTTCATGAAGCTGTTAACATAATGTTAGTATTCAAGGGATTTCCTTTAAGAAGGATTCTACTGTAAAATATAAAATTTTAAATTAAAGATGACAGACATAATCAAATATGATAAATCTTTCCTTAAACTGGCCAGTAAAAGTACTATAATTGTAGTTCTGCAATACCATTAAACATTTATCTGTACTATTCTCAAATTATATCCCCTTTCCTTTAGGAAGAAGGATAATATTTTCCATAAATGGAACAAGGTAAGTGACACATTTGAAATGCCAGTATGGCACAACACAAAGGACACAGAATGAAATATGTTCATTTCATTTACACCAATACAGACAGCCACATGTTACATGGGTATTAAAAATTAAAATAGAATGCCAAGGACATAAAAGGTTCAGTATAAATTATACTGAATTTTTTACTACTTTAGTATGCAAATGAAATCCATTTCAATTAGTTATATTTGGAAATCTGGGCTTGAGAGAATGTTTAAAGCTCAAATCTTTCGTTATTGTGAGTATAACCATCCATTTAACATTGTTTCATACATGTCAAAGACTATCTCTATCAAGTGCTCCCAACTAAAATTAAATGAAGGGGAAAAGAAATTAAATCACTTGATTACAATAGCCCAATTTTAGTTACAGTTTCTAATAGCTGAAGAGTTTATAAACCAATATCAGTGCAATGTGACCAGTATTTATATTAATATTTAGGTACAAATTACTGAGATTCTTATTTTCAAATGGAAAAGGCATAAATAATTTAGAGATACAGATGATGTACATAATTATATTTCTATTCTTCAAAGCTACTGTAGTAGTCTACAACAGATTTCTCTGAAAATTCTATCTCAGCACAGAATTGATAAAAATTAAAATAAGACTTGCAGTCATGTTAAGTGAAATGCTTGTGTAATTTAAACTGTAACATACATTATCACTTATTGCTGATACCAAATTTCACTCTATGTAAAAGAAAATTACACAGCTAAAACAAAACATCTGCTCTTCTTTTCTTTGTAACATTAATTTTCTAAAAGACACCTTACTGTTTCTTAAATTATTTCCAGGTGGAAACAGTGCTCTTTCTAACAAAGAAAATGGTATTTATTTTTCCTCTTCAAATACTAATAAAAATTCTCTATCTTAAATAATCTCAGCAATCTGATAAAAAAATTCAAACTTTCCATTGAATATATTATTTTTCACAAACAGATTAGAAACTACTGTTATTGGTAATTTCTGGTAAAAAATTACACGTTTATATCTGTCTAAAATCCTCCTGAAAATGAAACTGAAATGTGATGATTTCATTAAGTTCATTCAGTGCACACTGAGAAATCAAGTTACAAGTTACAGTCTTGTCACAGCATGGGACAAAGGACGATGTAATTCTCATACCAGGACCTTTGCAACTTGCTCAATATCGTTCAAATTCTCAACTGCAAAATGTAGTCAACATCAACAATGACAGATATGCAGATACTAATATACCCCTAACAGCAACATTTTTACCAGAAAAACTTGGTTACATGATTATTACAATTTACAATAGATTTGCAGTTATGACCAGCCCTCTGCAATGACAGCATAATATTAGTATCACAGGAGAAGTGGTATGCATACATTTATAACCTCTATATTTTAAGATTCATTTCTAGATTTTAATGAAAACATCAATGTTTAAATAAATTTCACTGTTTTTACTTATTAGGATGAGCCAAGTACATTTTCATCCTTACAAATGGATCATAAAATTTTATTATTCAGTATAACTTCTCACTTTGATTCCAAATGTTTCACTTGGTTAAAATGACAAATGCTGGAATGGGGATTGCTCCTGTGGACTGTAGTGAAATATGAAAGAAAGAATGTTAATTTCTTTCTGGATGTTTGTTAAGAGCTGAACATTGGATTAAAAAACCAAAATTGCAGAAATTAGAATTTTTCATTTCCCACAGCAAAGAGGTATTTTATGTGAAGTAACTATTTCTCTTTCACAGCAAGAAAAAAGGATAAGATTACTTCCTAGTCCCATAAATGGCATGATAAAAAACAGAATACATTAATGATGAAGCTATAGAAAATGTAACTGCAAACAAAAATATAGCTTAGGTTATTCCATCTCAAGGAGAGGATTACAGGATAAGAAACACTGATCTATATTCTAGTAGCTGAGAAAAAAAAAACCTTAAGGGAAGAGAATAGGAAAAATATGAATCAAGGTATTTCATATACAGATATAAATTCCACATGATATGATCATTATGTATATCTAAACCATACCAATAAACTAAAAGATTTTAAAAACATAAAAGAAATAATCTAGTTCAGTTAACTGCTAGTCTTAGATTACAAGCCAAAATTCATAGTATCACACTATGAACTGACATAACTTTTGCCTTTTGGCTTGTGGAAATTATCTGGTAAAAATATCACAAGCATAAAAATAAATATTCATAAAGCAGATGTGGATTTTTTATAAAATGGAGTATTATTCTGCCCTAAAGAATGACAAGATTGATTCATTTATGTGCAAATGGATACACCTGGAGGACACACTAATGAGTAAAATCAATAGATCACAGAGAGGCAAATACCAGATCTTCTCCTTGATATGAGCACCAGAAAATGACAGTTTTTTGTAGAATGGGAAATTTCCAAAGGAAATTTGGTATGGGACTGTAATGAGGGGAAGGAATAAATATGATTCTGAAAGAAAATAAAAGAGGACTCAGGAATGGACCTGGGTGCCATCCAGTTCCCACCGCGGAGGGCTGAGGCCTGCCAGGGCCCGCTCCACCCCAGAGCGTGCAGACAACTCAGGAAAGGACCTGGGCGCCATTCCCACCGTGGAGGATTGAGGCCTGCCAGCCAGCCCCTACCCCACCCCAGAGCTGCATTGTGAGGACACAGGACGGAGAGGAGTCGGAGCCATTTCCTGCATCCCTCCACACTGGAGCCACACCAAGAGACCAGGCAAAATATTAAAAATAAAGAAAAAATAAAAATAAAAAAGGGACTCTAGCTTCTGTTTTGCCATCTACTCCTAGATCCCTCTATTCACCTCTTGTCCCCACACCCTCTCCTATCTTCCTGTCAGAAGCAATACCCAGAAGTAAAAGACTCTTAGGTTGCCCCATTTCTTCTGTACTATTACAAGAAGGTGAGCAAAGTCTCCAATGGTCTTATAGCATACAGCTGGTACGGTTTTATATATGCCCTCCTATCCTCTGTTACCCACTGGCATTATGAGGTTCTTGGGTCTAAGTGATCTTCATAAATCTGCTGAACCTATTTCACTCTCCTCCTGTCTCCCTACCTCCCTAATTCCTCAGTGACCTTTTTATCCCCAAAGGTTTCTGGGGGTACATTCACAATCTACATGTTCTATGCACATTACCGATCAATTCTAAACTTTGGCATATGCACATAGAGATAACTCATGAGCTCAAAGTCTTCAGAATAGAAATTAACAAAACTTTTCATTTTATTTACTGTGTTTAATGCTGACATTGGCACTGATTGTATTATGGTAACAATGATGATGTGATTGTTCTTCTCAAATACCTCCCAAGGGAACTTTCAAGGGTCATTACAGATTCAAGGAGGAATCCCCAGGAAGGTGCCACATCCAAAGAACCCCAGATAATAGAAAGACAGAGACCTGCAACAAACATTGCCCTGCCATCAGGCAAAGAATCAAACAAAGCATTATTACCAACAAAAGAGTAGAAATGAAAAAATATACAAAAAGAAAAAAGAAAAAAGAAAAAAGAAACAAAGATCACCTCCATAGGGAAATTCAGAGAAAAGGGAAATAGGGCAAACTGAAACTCAAACACCAGGACTCTTGGAGATGGTGACTAAAGCAGATCTGGTGAAATGGAAATCAGAACTCATCGCTGAGAACAAAACAAAGATACTGTGCAGAGTGAAAGACATCATTAAAGAAGAGCAGCAAGATAATAGAATCCAAGATAACAGAAGCAATGGAACCTTTTAAACACCTTCAAGAGAGCTCCAGGCAATGATGAAGGAGAACGAAAGCTTGCACAGTAGGATGAATGAAGCAGAGAACCGAATCTCAGACCTAGAGGACAGCATAGCAGCCAACGAGTAGGAAAAGTATAACCTATGGAAAAGAACAAGGGACCATGAGAAATCAATCCAATAACTTCTAGATGACTCAAAGAAAAATAAGATAAGACTAATTGGAGTCACTGAGGAAGCAGGAGACAGTGTAAAAGACATAAAAAAAGCTGTTGTCAGAGATAGCAACAGAAAACTTCACAGGAAAAGAAATGGACATACAGATAAATGAGGCCTATCGGACTCCAAAACACCGTGACATAAAAATACCTACATCTAGACATATAATTATCAAGGTTCCAGATGCACAACAAAAGGATGAAATACTGAAAGCAGTGAGAGAAAGGAAGAAAATCACCTACAAAGGGAAGCCCATTAGGATCACAGCAGACTTTCCAACACAAACACTCAACTCAAGGAGAGCACGGAAGGAAGAATTTCAAGCATTGCAGGAAAACAACCTCCAACCTAGACTGCTGTATCCTGCAAAACTATCTTTCAGAATAGATGGGGAAAAAGATACTTCCATGATAAAGAACACCTGAAAAACTTCACAACTATGAAGCCTGCACTCCAAAAAATTCTAAAGAACATCTTGGAAAAATACACAGAAAATTCCATAACCATGAAACCTAGGAGAGGGAATTCATTGGGGCAAACAGGAAACTAAACAGAAAAGGGGAAAAGCAAGGAAGAAAAGAACCAAGAACAGGGAACCATGGCAGCTCTGAATATGTCCATTTCGGTCATAACCATTACAGTCAATGGACTCAATGGGCCAATTAAAAGACACAGACTAGCAGATTAGATCAAGAAGCAAGATCCTACAATCTGCTGCATACAGGAAACA
Organism: Thryonomys swinderianus; assembly: GCA_004025085.1. NCBI lineage: Eukaryota > Metazoa > Chordata > Mammalia > Rodentia > Thryonomyidae > Thryonomys > Thryonomys swinderianus. Next base: position 25,354 of record PVIC010006060.1, on the reverse strand, counting down.
CACTTAATTCAGAAGGAAACCCACAGACTGAAAATGAAAGGTTGGAAAACAATCCTCCACGCCACAGGAAACTGCAAAAAAGCAGGAGTGGCTATCTTGTTTGTAGATAAAAATAGATTTCAAACCCAAACTGATTAAAAGAGATAAAGAAGGTCACTATATTCTCATACAGGGAACTATCCAAGAGAGAGAAATAACAGTCATAAACATTTATGCACCAAACCCTAATGCACTCAACTATATAAAACAAACATTACTGGACATGAAAAGCCAATTAACCACAGATGCAATAGCAGCAGGGGACTTTAATACTCCACTGTCACAAATTGACAGATTAACTGGACAAAGAATCAGTAAGGAAATACACAACACCAGATACACTAAGCCACCTTATCTGTGACAAAAGGGCCAAACATCCTCAATGGAGGAAAGACAGCCTCTTTAACAAATGGTGCTGGAAAAACTGGGCTTTAACCAGCCAAAACCTAAAGTTAGACCTATGTCTTTCACCATGCACAAAACTAAATTCACAATGGATATGAGACTTAAACATTAAAACAGAAACAATAAGCCTGCTAGAAAACAGGTTAGGCAAAACTCTTGGAGACATTGGCTTAGGCAAAGACTTCACGAATAAAACTTCCATAGCACAAGAACTAGCAGAAAGAATCAACAAATGGGATCTCATCCTACTGAAAAGCTTCTGCACAGCAAAAGAAGTCACTGGCACTGCTAAAAGACAACCAACAACATTGGAAAAAAATTTTTCTAGCTGTTTATCAGCCAAAGGGCTATTATCTACAATATATAAAGAACTTAAACAGATCAGCCTCCCCAAGTTCAAAAACCCAGTTCAAAAATAGGCATCTGAAATGAACAGACATTTCTCAGAGGCAGAAGTCAAAGCAGCTATGAAGCATATGAAGAAATGCTCAATATCCTGGTCATTCAAGAGATGCAAATGAAAACAACACTGAGATTTCATCTCACACAAAGAATGGCCATGATTACAAAATCAACCAACGATAAATGCTGGCATGGCTGTGGGGAAAAAGGAACCCTTCTCCACTGTTGGTGGGACTGTAGATTTGTGCAACCATTGTGGAGATCTGTGTGGAGACTTCTCAGAAACTAGGACTAGGGGTCACATTTGACCCTGCTATTCCGCTGCTAGGAATATACACAAAAGAATTTTAAAAGTCATATTGGAAAGACAGATGTACACCATTGTTCATAGCAGCTCAGTTCGTGATAGCTTAATCTTGGAAACAACCCAAATGTCCATCAACTGGACAGTGGATAAAGATGTGTTTTTTTTATAAAGTGGAGTACTATTCTGCCATAAAGAATGACAAGATGAATTCATTTATGTGAATGGATACACCTGGAGGACACAGTAATAAGTGAAATAAACAGATCTCAGATAGGCAAATACCGGATCTTTTCTTTAATATGAGTACCTGTAGGTGCAAATGAGCTCTAGAATGCAGGAGTTTTTGTAGAATGGGAAGTTTCCAAAGGAAATTTGGTGTGGGAATGTAAAGAGGGGAAGGAAATAATATGGTTCTGAAAGAAAATAAAACAGCATGTATATAGGGGGTGGGCAGGTGTGGGTGGGTAGGGATATGGGTAAAAATGAGAATTTACTTGTGTCGTATATTGGTACAAATTCCCCAATGTTATGTGTGATTGTGAGATGTATATAAATTGTACCTATAAAGAAATTTTAAAAAAAAAGAAAAGAAAAGAGCATGTATATAGGGGGTGGGGAGGTATGGGTGGGTGGGGATATGGGTAAAAATGATAATTGACTGTGTAATACATTGGTACAAATTCCCCAATGTTATATGTGATTGTGAGATGTATATAAATTGTACCAATAAAGAATTCAATTTAAAAAATAAATAAATAAATATTCATGATATCAAATGAATAGTTCATCAATCCAATATTTATTCTCTAAAGAAATAATTTGAGTTAAGAATAAAAGTTGTTTATCCTAGCTTTATCCTCATATATTGAAGAGTGAATAAACTTGCCAAACTATTTAATAATCTATTGAAAAGTTTCTACTCATGAGTGCAGATAATTTTAAAATTTAATAATATGAATATTTTAAACATGAAATATCATTTAAAATCACAATGGATATATAAAAGGAAAACTCCTTTAAAGGTGGGTGAAGGCTTCATCCACTGTATCATCACCTCTTCCATACACAAGATGCTGTCACCTTCATCAAGCCTCTGAGCTCTCAGAAAGCAAGTGTGCAAATCCCCACAGACCTCTGAGGCCTTTGGAAGCCCACATGTATTCCCTAATCACCTTCAAAGAAATATATGCTGTCAAGTCTCTTAGGTTTATGAGGATTATCAAAACCTTTTCTTTTCCATTGCTCAAATGGTAGTTCTAAAAGGTAAAGTTGCCTCTTGGCTGGCTAAGCTTCAAAACAAGTATTCACCTGCCAACTCAATGCTCTGGCATGAAATATCTTGAGGGGAAATCGAATGCAATTTATCAAAGGTGAAGCCCACTACTACCAGGCCAGCAACAGCTCAGTGAAGACATGGTTTGGCCATTGTGTCTGCTGTACATTACTGTATTAACATCCAACATATCTGCTTCCTCAGCACTATTCTTGTATCCAGATCTACTTTTTTACTCCAGATGTTAGTTATACTTTATAAATGCTTGTATAAGTTGAGTGCTCCCCTGTTCCAACTCCTTCAATGGTTTGACACTTCATTTAAAATTAAGAGAAGAATTCTTAAAGTACTTAGAAAGATTTCACCATGTTATTTCACAAGCTTTAGCATTCTCTGTTTTTCACATACTGTCAAGTCCTTTTGCCCCAAGTTCTTGGCACAGATGAAACAGGACCATCCATTGACACACTATCATACTGCACATCACAACTCTAAATTGGCATGCAGTTCTGTTTCTAAAGTTTACATTCCTTACTGGTTAGTCGTTCTGCTCACACTCATATCCTAGAGCACAGCCTAATGTCTTATACAAAAGAAAATTCTGTGATCCTCCATCTGTTGAATTCATAAATGTATGATACTGCAAATATAAATTAGTCTTCATTTTCACAGACTTATAAGCAGAGTTAAACATTTAATCATTTTACTGTCTTTAAAAATAGCATATCAGCATCACTTCAGTGCTAAAATGGACCTTCTCTTTATCAGTTTCATTGTACCTTTAATGAGATTTGAAGAATGTCTAGAATCATATAAAAACATGTTTTATTTGTGTATGCAATGCTGTATACAAAGACACTACTAGAGAATCATTACAATGTGCATGTGTATTACAAAGCTATTACTGAAGAACTCAACCATTCACTGTCCTTTGAAGCATTTAGTCATATGTTTAGTGAAACTGAGAAGCTTGACAGAAAGGGACAGTAGAGGCAGAGGCAGAACATTATATGGATCCAGGTCACTACATTTGCCAGAAAACATAAACCTGGGTCCCTAACTCATTCCAATGGGGAATCTATTTTTAATTTATTGTTAGACATTTAGTTTTAAGTGTCTCAGGTTTACTTTCACAGACTGAGCTATTCAAAAGCAAGGGAGACTTTATCGGCACATCAATTTTTGGCCCTTGCCTCTTCAACAACTTGCCATATTATTTAAATAAATATACCTGTTGAATCACTGAAATTAAATATATGAATTATGTTTGAATCTACCTGTAGTCAGTCTGGCTATGAATTCTTGCACTGTTACTTGCTTTGAGTCACCTTCAGCTAATACTTTTTTGTCTTAGTTTCCTCATCTATTACACGGAAGGACTAGCTCACAAAGTTGTTTTTTTTTTTGTTGTTTTTTTTTTTTTTGAGACAGGGTCTCGCTTTGTAGTTCAGGCTGGCTCTGAGCTCACTATATAGCCTAGGCAAGCTTCGAACTCAGCAATACTCCTGTCTCTGCCTCCCGAGTGCTGGGATTACAGGCATGAGCCACCACGTCTGGCATTGTGGTATGCAGTGTTGATTGTTGGTGGACGTGAGTCTCCATGCCCAGCATTATATGTGGTTACCGGGGATCGAACTCAGGACCTTGCGCTTGCGAGGCAGGCGCTGGAACCACTGAGCTAACCCTCCGGCCCTAGCTCACAAAGTTTTGAAAATTTATTTATTTGTCAAAGCTGGGGATTGAAATACAGTGCTACATCCTTCACCCTTTTAAAAATTTTTTTTTTTTTTTTTTTGAGATAGGGTCTCCCTTTGTAGTTCAGGCTAGCTCTGAGCTCACTATGTAGCCCAGGCAAACCTCGAACTCAGCAATCCTCCTGTCTCTGCCTCCTGAGTGCTGGGATTACAGGCGTGAGCCACCATGCCAGGCCACCCTTTTAAAATTTAAATTTTGAGACAGGATCTCTCACTAAATTGGGGAGGGTGAGGTCAAATTTGTAATCCTCCTGCCTCAGCCTCCCAGACACTTAGTTTCACTGCATTATTATTTTAATGTGACTATTGTAATCCATCCTTAAATGTTTCAACTCCAGAAAATGTCATATATTTTTGGTATGTAGTGAACACTTTGAAATGGGTATTTTTATTATTTAATCTTATATTGTATTTGACACCCAATAATTGTGCTTATTTTGGGGAGTATAATCTGAGTATTATGGTTATACTTTTATTTTATATTTACATTTTACTTAATGTAACTATTTGAGAAAGCTCAGATATCATTAAACATAGTTATTTAGTTTATATTTACTTTATTCAAAGTGAATGCTTTTTAATTTTAAATATGGATATTTTTGTGAATCTTTTGTATTTTCTAACAAGATTATTTTAAAAAGCTGAAGAAGCTCTCTTTATTTTTATCATAAGCTTTTTGGTTCTGTTTATTGAGAAAAAACAGTAGTTTCTGACTGTGAGAACTAACAATCCTATCTTCCTCTGAAAAAAATTAGTTTGTATTAAATGGAATGCTCTTTGTAAAAATATGGGAAGCATGGATATAATTATTAAAATAATCTTGTTAGAAAATACATAACATTCATTGCATTGGAGGATGACTGAGGCATCAATAGCATCCGCAAAGCACGAGCTTCTTCAGTACTTAAGGACACTACCTTTAATAATACAATAACTCACTGGGCGTGGTGGCTCACGCCTGTAATTCCAGCACTAGGGAGGCAGAGACGGGAGGAGTGCTGAGTTCGAGGCTTGCCTGGGCTACATAGTGAGCTCAGGCCCAGCCTGAACTACAAAGCAAGACCCTGCCTCAAAAAAAAAAAAAACTCCAAAATTGACAGATCAAATTTCCCTCGAGTACCCAGAGGACAATTCAGTAGCAAGTAGGGATAAGTATGTTCTTGATCAATGTCAGAATGCCAAAACTTGAAAAATAACCATAAATTCCATTTTGGACTTTAAAGTTACAATGTGTTTATGAGTATCTTCAGGGTCTCCTTAATATACAGATTCTAATTCAATAGTTTGGGGTGGGACCTGAGATTTCTTGTTTTTCTAAGTCAATGCTGATGCTGTAGGTTAAGGATCATAATTTGAGTTATAAATTGATTCTAGTCAGGAGTAAATATACATGCAATAATAGTCACACATATTTTAGACATTACCATCCTTTCCTTAGAGAAGTAATCCAAGGAAAGATGTATTTAATTATTAATCAAAGAATGAAGGCCCTGAATGGCACTGTCCTACTTCTTCATTTTACTTCAAGTATAATAAATGCTTTCAATATTTTTTCAAAGAAAACTATTCTCTCATACTGACAAGAGTGATGTTTTAAAAGAACCTACGCATAAATGGCTTACCAGTTTAGTTAAGGATAGCTTGTCCTCCCTTATTCCAGAGGGAGAATGCACACTTTTAAAATTTACTTAAATGACATTATTTCAATAATTTATCCTAACTAAAGTTGAAAATTATTTTAAATGAACATTCACATCCATAAATGTTTAAAGTTTTTACCTTTACACCACTTTCAGCAAAGGATTAAGGAAAATTTATGTATTTCCATGTTATTAATATTTTCCCAAAAGGTTCTAATATGTAAATGTTCTAAAAATATCAAATGCTCTGCAGGAGCTAATCGCTTAATGGTATGTAATTAAATGCATTTATGGTGTGACTTATTGTAAACAACCTAACAAAGCAGGTTGACTGAAAAGCCTATTTATGCAGAAAAAGCTAAATAAATTCCTATTGCTTTCTAGAATGAGCTAGATTCTAACCTTTTTTATTAATTACAAAAATGTTCTTCACTCAGCATACATGATTCCCACAGAGGCTTTTCTTTAATACTTTTATTTTGCAAGTTTAATTAAAATAATACAAATGTTATTCTGATAAATTAATACCAGATTGGCTGGAAGAAAATTTAGAAATAAGGTGTGGAACTTATGAATTCACTTTAACAAACATAAAACTAAAAATTGTTGATATTCCTAAGGAGTACTGACCTTAAACTTTAACAACTTTATGGTAATTAAAATATTTAGGAATGAAGCTCGCATTTAGTTATACTATGCAACTGATTGATCAGCATATACTATGATCTAGTCAACATTAATCTAGGTACAAAGAATGAAATATTAAATGAATCTTATCTTTAAACTAAAGGTGGTAATCACAATAGTTACTAAATATATACAACAGGTTAAGAAATCATAGTAAGATAAACACTAGGAAATTAAAACAAGATAAGGAGGAAGTAGAAAACAGACTGAAAATAGCTATCTCAGTAATGTGGTCAGAGAAAGGGTGTTGAAATATGATATTAATTTATTTTTCCAGCCTTGCTGAGATACAAATGGCAAAATTTATATGTACTTAACATACGCAGGGGTATATATGTTCACACTGAGACATGAATACAATTACAAAGCTAGTGCTCATATCTAGTAATTCAGTTATTTTTTTGGGGGGGAGATGATTGTACAGACATTTAAGATCTACTTCCTTAGTAAATTTCAGGTACAAAATGCAACATTATTAACTATAATCACTATGCTATATCTCCAGAATTTATTCAACTTGCATAAATAAACTTTAGGTTTTTTGTTCCTATTTTCTGAATTTTGCTCTGTTGAACTATTTAATGATGACAGAGATGCTAGAGTATGAGGACTTCATTACTGTTTTTCCAAGTGAATTTACAGTCTAGAAAGTAGATGGTCAATTTCTATTTTTCAGAGTGTTAAACACATGAGGAAAAAAACATTTTGAATATTTAGAGTAGAAAATGCAGAGGCCTCAACAAGGAAATAATCTGCAATTTAGTTTGATCCCCAATATCAAAATCTATAATTTGGGCACCGGGAAAGAAGGCCTCTGTTCAAAGAGAGACGTGAGTGACAGAGAGCACGGCAGGAGTTGAGGACGGAGGAAGGCACCTGGAGAAGACCACCTGAGGCAACGGTTCTCACACAAGGCACAGCACAAGCACTCCCTGCTGAGCGCCACCACAGGCCAGTTCAAAAGGCAATGGGGGCCGGACGTGGTGGCTCACGCCTGTCATCCCAGCACTCGGGCGGCAGAGACAGGAGGATTGCTGAGTTCGAGGCTTGCCTGGGCTACATAGTGAGCTCAGGGCCAGCCTGAACTACAAAGCGAGACCCTGTTTCAAAAAAAAAAGGCAATGGGGAAGTTGATGTCCAAAGAGAAGCGATTGTTTTCAAGCCCAACAAATAATTCTGTTGTTGACCCACTACTAATAATTACTGAACACAGACTTTAGAGCACAATAGAAAGTAAGTTTTAACCAGTTTCTAAGGACTGTCCCGGCAGAGTTCTCATCAAAGTAAAAACAAAAATGTCACAAGTTGTATACTGCTTTGAACTAACCATCTGCATAAATGTTTGCCTAAAATCTATTAGCTATTTTTTTGTTTCATTTGAGTATTTTACATAAAATAAGGAAATTTATATAATTTTTATTCTATTATAGTAATACATACATAACATGATAACCAAAATTTCTCAAATTTCTCACCTAACCCTTGGAAACAAAGGCTCAACTTTCCTTCATGATGACTATTTTACATTACAAAGGCCTAGGAAGACCACATTGTCAAAATCAATTTATTTTCCTTACATATAACTCCAATTCCCTAGGAACTCTTGACAGAACAAGTAATAGGAAGCTTAAATCAATCTTTATCTCTAAAATCTGAAGTCTTTCTTGGAACTATATGATTTGTGGAAAGCAAAGCAGGAAAAAGTCTTCATTTGTACTAAGACTGAGTTTTATCCTTCCCATTACCGCAATCTCTTCCAGTCTCTGTTAACCCTTACGCACTATGTTTTAATAGCATGCAGTTCTCTCTAACATTCTATACAGGTTATTTATGCACTTATTCTATTCATTGCCTGTCATCTCTACTAGCACACAGGATCCATAATAATTCTGTCCATTCTGTTTACTGGTTCATCACAGACAGCATGCAGAGAAGTACCTAGCACAGAGTAGGCAGTCAATAGATATTGCTAAAGAGAAGGAAAGTAGATGTGGTAAATGTTCTCATATTCAAGATGAAGAAACTGAGACTTACAAGAGCAAATGAATTCTCCAAAGAAAGGACAAATTTAGGTGTAAAATCCAGATAAAACACAAACAAAAAACTCATATGTTAAGGACAACACATCAAATGGAAAAGTACTTGAAGCTCACATCAAAAATTGGTTCTTTGTGCCAGAGATTTAACCCAGTGGTGCTGGTGCCTGCCTAGCAAGCAAAGGTCCCTGGTTCAATCCCCTGTAACCACATACAGCAATGCCGGGCATGGTGGCTCAAGCCTATAATCCCAGTACTCAGGAGGCAGAGACAGGAGGATTGCTGAGTTCAAAGCCTGCCTGGGCTACATAGTGAGCTCAGGGTCAGCCTGAACTACAAAGTGAGACCCAGTCTCCAAAAAAATAAATAAATAAAAATGGTCCCTTTAGACAGAATTTAGTCAATTTTTAATGCCAGGTAAGGAGTTATGACTCTGAGTTGCTATTCAGTGTAAGTTACTAAAGGACACTGAGCAGGCAAACAACACCCTCAAAGTAATATTTCAGGAAGACTTTTCTTCCTAACAACTTGGACAGAAAAATGGAAGGAGAAGGCAGCAAGATAGCTAAGGAAAAAAGCAAAAAGAAACCAAAAAACAAAATAAAACAAAACAATCACCAATGAGTCAAGATAACTTTAGGAACAAGTTAAAATAAAAGTCTATAAATCACTGGCAACGTTAAATTGTTCTTAAGAATTGAGGTGCAGACATCTTACAAATGTTCATTTAACATATATTTATTGACAGCACACAAAGTTTGTAACAGTCATCAATAAAGTCTAGCACCCACTGTCAAGTGCTCACATCTTATATGTAAAATTAGGTTCATTTCATTCCAATAGACAGATATGTGAAAGATCTTCAAAGGAAAACCATAAAAGAAAAAGTAGGAAAGGACATTCAAACTAAATCAAAGTTTGTTCGTTCACTAAATGTTTGTTTGCTGGAGATACTTTGGCAAAAGACTTTCTCAACTCATAGATGAATCAGAAATTCTGAACTCAAAGTGCCTTCAGTAACATAAAAATAAACTCATGAAGACAATGAGATTACCATGGGAGTATTTTAGATAAAGCAGTATGTGAGTGGCAGAAAATTGCAAACTTTGGGCTGCTCAAACCTGTAGTGAGTCACTAATAATTGAACTGTAAAATGTTTTTGACTAAATTTCCATCAATATAGTATAGGAACAGATTTAGGTAATTGATGTAAAGATCAGTACCTCTTAACAGCATTGGGTGTAGCAGGTACAACAAGAATGGTACATTTCAGGAAATACATATTTTAAAATTCAAAGGTCAAATCCATAACTATAAGTTTCAAAGACCCTTTCAGAGTCATCATAATTTCTAAGAGTACAGGATCATTGTCAAGATTTTCATAGTTTTAGATTGGCCTCTACTCCTTGTGTATCAAAATTGATGTACTTTTCTTGTATCTCTATTTCCTTCCTAGGAAAGAAAAAAGAAAAACTAAGCTATGAGTCACTAATCTTTCTTAACAGATAAAAATTCTGATTGATAAAATTTTTATATAGGATATTATTTGAAAATATAGCCTACACTTTTGTAAATTTCTGAGCATACTAAAAGTATGTTAAATAATTTTTAAGATTGTTACCAGCTCTAAAACACAATGATTTTATTTAAATTGTTCATTTGCTTTTCATCATATGGATATTAATTCTAGTAGCAATATGAACTGCATTAATGAGGGACTTCACAGATTATCCTGTGTGATCCTAAACAGTAAGTTTTGACCCATACCTAGTAAAAAGCATCATATGCACAACTATGACACAGGTTCCAAAACATTTATAGTTTCTTTTGTCAAGAGAAGTGCGACTTTCAAATTATGAAATATAATAACCAGCAACCTGCTCACACAAGACTGCTTACATTTTATATTTTGCAGTATTTATGAAATACCAACCTACTTACAAAAAAATGAAAAATAGCATATATAATAATGCATACTATAAAATTATATTCTAAAAGTAAAATTCTCCTGTCATGATTGCATTAAGCAGGTAGCCAGTGAGTACCTCGCACACACTCTGATTTCCCAATCAAGTCTTGGCATAGGAAATACACTGTAAAATAAAATTGATCTACATTATTGTTCACAGGGAGGTGAAAGAAAAAAATTAAAAATATAAATAAATAAATAAAAGTACATCACATGGTAATATATGTAGTTGTAAACAACAAAGTAGAAAAGAAAGGGAACATAGCTATGTGGAATAATTTATTTTTTCAAATAGGGTAGCCATGGCATCCACACTGTGTGCTGACATTCAAAATAACACCTGAAAAAGGTAAGAGGAAAACATAAAGCATGAGAAAACCTAGAGAAAAAATATGGCACACAGAAAAGTCAGCAAAGCAGAGGCCCTGAGTTAGACAACCAGGAACAGCAAGAAAGCCAGAGAGCACAGTGGAGTGCAGAGGGAGAGGAGTCCAGCATAGTAAGGGCACCTGGTATAGAACTGGTGACACTATTGTAAGGATTTAGATTTTACAAGTGACAGGAAGCCAGTAGAGAAGTTATAGCAAAAGAATGGCAAGATTTGAATTAGGTTTCAGGTTTTAAATATATTGTGAAGGAATAAGAGGAAACAGGTCACTGGGGGTGTATCTCTGAGATGTGTATCTCTAGGCTGCCTTCCTACCCTGAGGGCTGTCCCAGTCCCCATGAACCAAGCAGCTTTACTCCACCACACCTTTCCACCATGTTGTTCCTGACTTGGAGCCTATCAACAGTGAGCTGAAACTTCCCCAAGTGTAACCTCTTCTCTTTTAAATTGTGGATAGCAGGTACTTTTTTTCCAGAAACAAGAAAGCTGACTTACACTAACTTCCAGTGTTATTATACCCTAAAACAAGAATCAGTATTATAAGGAAGGAATCACATATCTGAGCGATTTCTAGTACAAAATATTTATAAATGGTTTTAGTAAAAGGAATAAGATTTTTCTTTTGAAAATCTTAACTTCACATGAATTAGTGGGTTTGGGGCATTAATGTCTTTTTCCAGAGCCCATTAAGTTCCTATTTTTGTGTCTTTAATTGATATAATTGGGAAAAGACAGAGATGAGTGTCATCATATCTGGATCAGATTTCCAGTTAAAGCTATAACCATCACCTTCATGGCACAGCACGAGTGTTTCTGCCACTGTATTATTTTACCTGCAGTATCTTCTCTCACTGCACCAAAATAACCAACATGACAGATCTAATAGCAAATATGTGTGTGTTTCCAAAAACTGTGATACAAAAAAAAACAAAGGATACTGAATCTAATAATATTGGATCTATCCTAAAATATTTTAACATATTCCCAAAATCTAATCCAATTAAAACTATGGTGATACTTGGTAACAGCACAGTACTTACTATTCATTTTTCTGTAGAGAAAATTATGCTATTTGAGCAAAGAAAAAATATCCTTCAATTTTATAACCAAGTCGGTCACACCACGACACAAGAACACACACACAAAGCATCAAGGGCATGATACTCATTCTGCAACCTAGAGCAGTCCATATTGTATCAAGTGTTCTATCAGGCAATATAAAAATAAAAAAGCTCTGGGATATGATTTAAAAGACAATGCACTGGATTCAAATAAACTGCTTCCATAGTGTAGTGATTATGATGTTCACCTCATAAATAAATGGACAACATACAAACTCTGTTGCAAATAAATATTTTTCACGTATTACATATGACATCACAAACCACTATGAGGAAAAACGTTCCAGTGTATGTCACAATCAAATATCAATAAGTAAACATACACTGTCATTATTACACTAACATAAAATATACATGGAACAAATTATTCCAGTTGAAAAGAACTAGAAATTGAACATCAAAAATTTAAAATTAGAAATAACAGATTTGCAAGTGTCTTTGAAATAAAGTGGCATTAGAGTGAGATAAGAATTATTATAAACTAAAAGGAGATTGGAAGATTAATAGGTTTCCCCATATATCACTGAAAATGCCCAATACATTTACACTTTAAAAACATTAAACCAATGACCAAGACACTAGCCTAAGAACATAGTCAATATATTTCCAAGTATAACTTATAAAAATATTAATAATATAAGTGATAAAAATTGGAAACAATCTAAAAAATAGTGAAAATAAACTTATGAAAATTACAGTACACACATATGCTATTATGTGACCACATAAACATATTTTGAAAGACTATCTCATGCAGGACAAAAGATGATGATACAGATTGAAAAATAAAACAAACTAGTTTAGAATGAGGTCATCTTCTGGATGGACTACTCAGTAATTTTTATTCTAGATTCTTATTTGTATCTCAGTTTTCTGACAATGAATATTTATTCACTTTACTATCAGAAAAACTAAAGTAATTCAATAAATTAGGATAGATTTTAATAGCTCTTCAAATTAAATGCATTTTGTCAATATTTGTTATTTAACAAATTTTCCATTAATTACATATAACATTATGAATCTAGAAAGTATACTCAAATATTTATGACCAAATCTTTCATATAAATAACAGAAAATTTGGAGTACACTGAGAAACTTAATGAAAAATTTGTTACTCTTCTTAAAATTTTTGTCCTTATTTTAAGAAACAAATATTTCCAGAACAACTTTGTTTTTATTTTGGGAAACACATCTAAAATCTCCTAGAGGTCCTTAAAAATAAAATGCAATCTTACAAGCTAGAACAATATAACTTCTAAAAAAAAAAACCACAGGAAAAAACTGTTCACGGTTATGACAGAGACAAAGATTTTCAGGGCACAAAGGCACAAAAAAGCAAAACCAACAGGTATCACAATTTAAAAGTAGCATAAAATATTAAACACATAAATCATAAAGCAAGACTAGTTAAAAACACATTTAATAGTGCTATATACACAATAGTTATAAAGAAATGAAAAAAATGATATACCACTACAAATTCAATGAATTGGCTAAAATTTAACAGATAAAATGTTGGCAAGTATGTACTGTAACTAGATCTCTCTTTATGTTGCTGATAGGAATAGAAAATAGTCTAACAACTTGGGAAAACAAACTGGCAATGTCTTACAATATTAAACATATGCTTAGCATATGACTCAGTGAGTCTGCTTCTTGGTATTTTAGCCAAGAGATGTATAAATATATGTCCACTCAAAGACATATGATACAGCAGCTTTATTCACAACAGCAAAAAGACTGAAACAACCTAAATGTCCTCCAACAAATAAAAGGGTAAATAAATTTGTAGCCTACCTATGTGCTATGACCTGAATGTATCCTGTGAATCCCATTGTTGGAAACTTGATTTAAAATCCAAAAGCTTGTAGGAGGGTGGGCCTTTTGAAATATGCTTATCTCTTGAAGGGAGACTTGTCATTGACAGGTTCATGCTTCTAAAATGGTCTTATGGAAGTGGATTTTTCCCTTCTGCTTTGTATCAAGAGAATATGCAACAAACCACCTTCCCTGAGGATAAACAGCAAAGAAGCATCCTGGAATCGGAAATTTAATCTGCTATTATCTTGACAATAGACTTCTACGGCTACAAAATTGTCAGAGAACAAAAGTTCTGCTCTTAAAACATTAGTCTCAAACATTGTGTCAGAGCAACACAAAAACGATTGAGACGCTGCACACAATAATGTCTTGGAAATAGAACCACTGATAAGTGCAACACCATGCATGTATGGTAAAAAACTACTGATAAGTGCAACACCATGCATGTATGGTAAAAAACCACTGATAAGTGCAACACCATGATGTATGGTTAAAAAAAATAGCTGAACACACAAGAGCTGAAAGAGTACAATTACCTTGGTCAGATTTTCTAAATATGCAAAACTAACAAGTAGTCACAAAAACCAGGTAAGATATTGCCTTGGGGCTAGAATGGAGAAACTGAATGCACTGTGGTATGACATTTGTTATGAGGGGATCAAGACTTCAAAGTTGAATCTAAGATTCATTTGTCAAAACTCATCAAACTCTACCCTTAAAATGGAGCATTTTCATATACATTTCATTAAAGTTGACTCAAAAAATGTCTTAATTATTCAAAAGGTTATGTTTACATGGAGCTTTACTTATCAAAAAACTTATTTTACAGGCCAGAGGGTTAGCTCAGTGGTTCTGGTGCCTGCCTTGCAAGCGCAAGGTCCTGAGTTCAATCCCTGGTAACCACATACAATGCTAGGCATGGTGACTCACGCCCATTAGCAATCAATACCACATACCACAGTGCCAGGCGTGGTGGCTCGCGCCTGTAATCCCAGCACTTGGGAGGCAGAGACAGGAGGATTGCTGAGTTTGAGGCTTGCCTGGCTCAGAGACAGCCTGAACTACAAAGCAAGACCCTATCTCAAAAGGAAAAAAGAAAAAAAAAAAACAAAACTTATTTTGCAACTAATCTAACACTTGGTAATATTCCTTTTTATAGAATTATTCACTTTTAAAGGTTTTCAGTATTAACTTTTTTGTATTATATTCCCATTTTCTCCATTTTTGTGTTTTTTTATTGATGAATCAAATATACCACCTACCCACTTGCATTTTAAAGTCACTCGACATAACTTTCATAAGTATTCCTTCTATGGCCTGTGTGTACTATTCGTTCCACATATCCCACATGACCTCCTTATTCTATGAGAAGCTTTTCTCACTGAGAACACTACTAAGATGTCAACATGCTGGATTTCTCTAAGCTTTTGTATTATATAGACAGTACACATAATGCAACACAAAGCAGACTATGAGGGGTAAAGATAGTTCCCAGGCTATAGATTTCACAATTTGTATAATAAATCAAATTGCATGGCCCAATAAAATATCTTTAAATATTGAAAGCTTGATCTCTGGATATAATCTAAATAATTGTTCAAGACTATTTTTGGTGTGGAGTGTGGCACAGTGGTGCAGCACTTGCCTAGAATAAGCCCTACATTCAATGCCTTGAACCCCACAAATAAATATATAAAATCAATATTTAAAAAACCAAAGCCAACTTTACCACAATAATTTATTGATTTCCAGTGTTTAAATCATTAACATAAACTCTGAGATCCTGAAAACACTCATAAACTTACAAACTAATTACAGATTTATCTCTTTTTCAAAGAAATAGAGTATTCACTATTAGGTGATAAGGATAAAAATGGAAAACAGAGATAAAAATTGTACCTTGGCCATCTGTCTCTGCAACAACATGGTCCTTTGTGTGACAATGACTCTCAGTTGGTAGAAATAAGGTTTGCCCATTCCCATCATTTTTTGACAGGCTATTGGGTAGTTTCATTTTACTCTTTAGTCAGTCAATTCCAGTCTTTATAGAATTGATACCACATTTTGTCTTCAAAAGACAGATAGTATCATACTGACTTTTGTTATCTCTATTTCACATATTCTCTGTCTTCAGAGAATAGAGCATTGAGATGCTGACATTTCATTCACAGAATTCAAAATGTCTTTCTCCCCTACTGAACATGAAAACAAGAAATTATCATTTTATCTTTCATCCCTAGGTTTAACACAAACCACCATTCAATATTTACCAAACAAGATATTGCAACTCATTCCATACTAAACAAATAAATTTTGAGTAATTGTTTTAAGGCTTTATTGAATCATAATATACACAAAAATGCCCATTATATATGTTATGGTCTTGATTACTTATACAAATAATTTCTAAATTTCATTTTACATGAAAGAACTCTTTCTTGTTTCTGCTCATTAATTTGTGAAGGGAAATGTTAAATGACTTAATACTCTACTCAATTACCATCTAATTTGACTGGTTTTAATTAATGTTGAAATTAAGATTTATTTAAACATTATCTTAGAGATAGTGTTGTGCATGTATCATTGTATTCTACTATTTCAAGTGATTACCCTACCCACTTTTCTATCTTGAAATTTTTGATAACTGTCCTACTTTTAGAGAACAAGTCAAAGTTTCCTTCCCCAGTACAACAGGACCTTTAAAATATCTCTTACCCTATCTTTCAACCTAAAATCTAGACATTTATTTTATGTATGACTTTGCAATCAATTAATTTCCTGATGCTTTATATCCTTATCTTTGGAAAGGTAACAGTGTTTCTCCTTTTATTTTGTTACCTCTTTATTACTTCTCACATCCAGTTTTCAGATTAACACTTAACTTCTATATTTCATGGTACTTAAATTCTCATAGTAGTTTATTTGGCATCTGTCCTACAACAGTCACCATTTTCTATTTTGTGATGTAGATCCTTAGGTTTGCACCATGCCTCCTCTAGACTGTGATTTTTTTATTCAGTTAAAATCTTACATTACATAGAATGTAGCCCAGTAGTTTTACTGAAATAAATGAATAAAATATCAGTATCAATTATTCTTATTAATCTTTGAAAATAACATTACTTTACTACTGCTTTCAATTTTTAACTAACCTTTCTAAAACTTCAAAGCCTTGGTCCCAAAGGTCACTGCTGAGAAAAACTTCAACCTAAATTAATCAGTGTTCTGCAGAGACTTAATAAGTGCACAATTGTGAAAGTCTTTAATAAAACAAGGTGGTCTTAGCAGAGATGTTTTGCCTTTATGCCATATTAAATGAAATGTCTTTGACCAAAAGTTAATGTCGATCTCTAATGTCCTTATGAAGCACTTGTTTCTATAAATATTTCATAAATAAATGCAAATGTTATGATTAGTTTTCTTAGAAAGAGTCCGGACACACCTGAATAAAGACAGCAGCTTCTACTGATTCAAAGTGTGGTTGTAAAGGTCTAACAAACTAGGTTGCACATCTATTGTTCTTTCTAAACTGCTTTTGCAATTTAAAATAATTTAACTTTTCTATATCTCAGTTTCTTATGTACAAATGTGCATAAATGGTGCCTACCCTAATGCTGGGGAAATAAATTGAAATAATGTATATAAAGCAGCTAGCATATAAAGCTAGTAATATTATTATAACTTGTTTTTATTCTGGACATTGATGTGAGTTGTCAGATGGATCGAACTGAGCTGTGGACATGAGGATAAAAGACCAAAACAAATATTTGAAGTCAAAATTATATGAAGCTATTAATTTGTGAATACTACTCATAGAATCCACTATATGCTTTAATTCGCATTGACTTGTCTCTATGTCCCATTATCTGTAAAACTATTAATATTATCACCTGAAAGTTCTACTGATTACCATAAATTATTGGGACAACTCTGAAAATAACAATACATTTAACCAATCACATTTTTCTATGTATCCTACAAAAAAGTGAACCCATATATTTTTCTAAGACAGGAACAATTTGCTGTTAGTTTTAATTTTTTAATTTTCCAGTCTTTGGTTTCTACCCACACACAGTAATTCTCCTCTGAAGCATCAAAGATTCATCAAACAAAATCAACAAAGATTGACCACCTAATAAATGAGCTCATGCCTGTGAGAGCACATTTAGAAAGCAATCGAAGGAGCCTCTAGGAGAGCAAGACTACCTGTCCCCTGGATGTATAAGAAGGAACAATGTAGTTTCTCATGTACAGCAAAGGGGAACAGGGAAGTATTGTTGGAGAGGGTCAGCAATGCCACAGATTTTCTTGATGTCCCCAGTGCAGATCAGTATGGGGAGGTGTGAGAAACACAAGAAGATGGAGTAATTGTGCAGAACCTGAGGCTTCTGTAGCCATGATAACTGTTTCACAAAGATTTTCACAAAGATCTCTAGTAAAGATTTCCCTGGCCAAGGTTTATACATCCTACCAGGTGAGAAGAACTGGAAGGTCTAGGAAACTGTAACAATAAAGATGAAATATTCAATTCAAGTCTTCAGAATGTGGTCCTCAGTAGCAGTATCTGAATAAAAACAAAACTTGAATCCCAGTACAATCTGCCACTTAGTAGGCAACCTCCTGCTTGTGCAACCATTCTGGGTATCAATGTGGAGATTCCTCAGAAAATAGGATTAGAGGTCCCATTTGACCCTGCTACTCCCCTGCTAGGAATATACCCAAAGGAATTAAAAGAAACATATCATTAAGACATATGTGCACCCATGTTCATAGCAGCTCAGTTTGTGATAGCCCATTCTTGGAAACAACCCAGATGCCCATCAACTGGAGACTGGATAAAGAAGATGTGGGTTTTTTATAAAATGGAGTATTACTGTGGCATAAAGAACAACAAGTTTGAGTCATTTATGTGCAAATGGACACACCTTGAGGACACACTAATAAGTGAAATAAATAGGTCACAGATAGGTAAATACTGTATTTTTTCTCTGGTATAAGAACCTATAGATGCAAATGAGTTCTAGAATGTATGACAGATTTTGTGAAATAGGAAATATTAAAAGGGAGTGTTGTAGGGGAAAGTAATGAGGGGGAAGAATAAATAAGATCTGAAAATAAAAAGAAAGCACATGTATATAGGGGGTGGGGTTTATGTGGTGGATAGGAATATGGGTAAAAATGACAATTAACTTGTGTCATATACTGGTTCAAATTCCCAAATGTTGAGTGTGATTGTAAGCTGTGTATAAAATGTACCAAGAAAGAATTCAATTAAAAAAATACTTTAAAATTCTGGCAACCTCCTTAGCCTAACTCTCCCTCCATGTCTTCATCTGTAAAATAAAATATTTACTTTGCAGAGTATCATGTCAGAATAATTATGTTGGGGCCGGAGGGTTACCTCAGTGGTTCCAGGGCCTGCTTCACAAGCGCAAGGTCCTGAGTTCGATCCCTGGTAACCACATACAATGCTGGGCATGGAGTCTCACGCCCACCATCAATCAATGCCTCATACCACAGTGCCAGGTGTGGTGGCTCACGCCTGTCATCCCAGCACTCGGGAGGCAGAGACAGGAGGATTGCTGAGTTTGAGGCTTGCCTGGGCTACATAGTGAGCTCAGAGCCAGCATGAACTACAAAGCGAGACACTGTCTCAAAAAAAATAAAAAAATAATAATTATGTTAATACTTGTAAACACTTTAAGTAATGGTACTCATAATTGTATCACTATCAATATGGACTACTGTATTTACTGAAGAAATTCTTTGATATTTTTCCTTTTTACCAAATGTAATTTTCATGTCATTTCCTATGCATTATGTTTAAAATCCAAGATGAGGTAAGGATAGCCAGATTTCCTCACCTCAAAACTACCTGAAACATTATGATTTGCTGTCCGTTTTCAGGGGTTCTGCCTTGGGCCACCACACATGAAAATATTCAGAAAAATTTGCATCTGTACTGAACAGATTTTTCCTGAAATTTTCCCTAAACAATACAGTCTAACAAATATTTCCATTCCAAAATATAAGGTACAATGAGTAATTTAGAGATAATTTAAAATATATGAAGAATTATGTGGATTACATACAAATACTAGACCACTTTACATAAAGAACTGGTATATTTGCTACTTTTATTATCTACTGATGGAGAAAGAGGAGTCCCATAGCCCATCCCTCAAGGATTTCGAGGAATGACTAAATATAGCTCTTCTGTCCTTTGTGAGGCTACAAGAGCCCTCTGGAGTTTCTAAGGAGTATCCTACGTGTTAAATCATTTATATATTAGTGTTGTTCATCTCAAATTGTATATTATTTAAGGACTGATCAAAACTATGAAGAACTCACTTTCCATAGTTTTACTAAAAAAAGACAAGAAATATGTAAGCATTCAGTCCAGGACTAGCATGAATTCTTTTTGTTGTTGTTTGTTTGTTTGTTTGTTTTGAGACAGAGTCTCACTTTGTAGTTCAGGCTGGCTCTGAGCACCCTATGTAGACCAGGCAAGCCTCGAACTCAGCAATCCTCCTGTCTCTGCCTCCTGAGTGCTGGGATTACAGGCATGAGCCACCACGCCCGGCTAGCATGAATTTTAAAATAATGATACCATATCATTTTGTGTTACAGAGAACAACTGAGGCTAAAAGGCTTCTTTTCTGGCTTGTGTTCTCAGGCTATCTACAATCTATGTGGCACGAAGCTCATGCATACTTGCAGTAGGTCGTCAAGGTGCCCAGAGTGTTCAGATACAGTGCAACATCACTGCAATCTTTAGTTCTCAAATATCTCTTCACACTCTTCCAAGTGGGATACTGCCACTTGGCCATCCATACTACACCAGAGTTAGAAATACCCTTTAGATCATAGTAACTCCAGGTGACACCAGGATGTCATGCTATGGTCCCTTCTCCTCACAAGTACTTTCATCAAACTACCAAAAAGTTCAGTTACCAAAAAACAGTCCTTTAGAAAATATAAGAAGAAATAAGTCTGCCTAGATCTGTATCTATTATTGAAACAAGTCTATATGCACCTATGAAGTCACTGAAATCATCTCTTTTTAGAGCATCATTCATTAGATGACATGTAAAATGATAATGCTGACTCAATGACAGATTTCATTATATTATACCTATTCCATTTAAAAATGAAGATAAAGGTAAAGTCCATTCTAGAAAAATGGTCACAAAAAGTAACTGCTTTATAAGTGTAATATTTAGAGTTTAATAATTTAGCCAACTTCCTATGATAATTTCATTTGGTAGCCTAACAGGGAACTCAAAAAGAACATACCCAAAATAAACTTGCTGTTCATCCTCCTCAAATAATCTTCTACACTGAGCTCCCTCTTCAAAAATTGGACGATACAGCCGGGCGTGGTGGCTCACGCCTGTAATCCCAGCAAGCTTACTCTACTTAACATATCCTTCATCCAGATACCAATATCTATTATGTGCTGTAATCATTTCTATATTACTTAACTTTTTTCTTGAATTTGTATATCATACTTGAATATCTATCTAATGCTCATCATATATAATGGTGTTCCCATGAGATTGTTATCACCAAAAAAGGCCATATGGATCTTAGTTTGCATAAGCATGCTCTATCACTTCCAACACAATGACAAAGAGGCCTAACAGAACGCCTTCCAGAACATAGCTCCACCACTAAATTACATATGAATGTGTCTGTACTTGGGAAAGAGACAGAGAAACAGAGAGAGAGAGAGAGAGAGAGAGAGAGAAATTTCATATTGACAATAAACTCTGCGACAGACAGGGACTTAGTTCTCTTACATCCCAAATGGCACAACCTCAAAGGTTTCAGTTATGTACATTTCCCAGACTTAGCACATGGTAAATACTTGAAAAATAATGAATGAAAATATCACAAAAATTAATTCATAGCATATGGTAATAATAGATAGTGAAATATATATATAGATATAGATATAGATATATAAACTTTAGAACTATAAAGGATCATAGACACCTGTTAACCCAAACCAGAAGTATCAAAGCTGTTTAAAGAAAAAGCCAATATTTTCCATATTTAGAACAAATATGTCAAGTACACTTTCTATAATATCAATAGCTGCTAAAGAAAATTTTAAATATATACCATAAATTCCTGATGCACTATTTTAAAGTAAAATTTAAATCCTCAAGTATATTTTCTATTTTATAAGACTAATAGTATTAATTTTTAAAATGCAAATGCAAAGAATTGACTTCATGCCTCCCCTGGATTCATGTGCTGAAGTCCTAACTCCCATCAGTAGGGAGAGCTTAGAGAGGTAATCCTCATAACGGGATTGATAACCTTATAAAAATGTGTCAAAGAGGTGTCCTCAAGTACGCAGGCCCATGAAGTCAGTAAAAAGACAATTTTATGAAGAATGGGCCCTTCCCAGATACTGAATCTGTCCATGCTTTCATACTGAACATCCTAGTATCCAAAACCATGAAAATACACTTTTGTTTTACATAGTCAACCAGTCTATGATATGTCATCAGAGCAATAAAAATGAACTAAGACAAGTCTTTCAAATGAAGACAAAACAGTTTAATTTTACAATTTAAGTATAAGGAACAATATTTTAGTTTTGATAAAATTTAATTTCCCTTTTTGAGTTTTAAGATTGAGTATTATGTATTTAAACCAGCAAAACTGTACTTTTCTGTATGAAAAAGTCTGTCATAGTTTTGCTGATTCAGGTTATACTTTTTTTGTGACCACTAGAGATGTCTCCATTCAACAAATGACATAGTGATCGTTCCTAACTGATATGATCCATCAAAACACATGTCTACTTTCAGCCAAGCAGTAACACTACTGACTCCACTAAACAAGCACAGAGGTTGATTTATTCTGGGGTTTGAACTAATGATCAGCAAATCAATCCCATTTTCATTTGTCAAATATGAAGGAACTCATAAAGTTCTCATCTCTGAACAACTGTAGAATAAAAGCATAAAAATGCATATAAAATATGTAAATGGCTCTGGACTCCTTTACTTCCCAAGTACTTTCTCTCAGTGACAGGATTAGACATATTTTGAAATGAGAAAGATTTTTAGAACTTCTGCAGCTAAGCAAAAATATTTTTTACAAACCCAAGCTGTGTAAAACACTCAGCAAAAACCAAAATTCCTAAAATTCCCTCTTTTGGTTTTGCTAAGTCTCACAGAATTGGATAACATTAATAAAATCATACATAGTAGAGTAGGGGTGAGGAATGTAGGCATGCATGTTTGTATCTTTGAAAGCTCTAAAAGATTCGCCATCAGTATATTATTTTGACTAATAAATAACTTCAAAGTTATCTATGACATTAAAAGCCTATTAAACTCATTAAATAAATGAAAAGTCTCTATTTCGTAATTTAGATTTGTTTTTCCAAACACTTCCAACACTTCAACCATAGCTCAATTAAAGTTTATATTTTGTCATATTTATACAGAAAACTTTTATTAGGCAGAAAATTCTTATTAAGTCATTGAGAACAAAAATAATCGAGCACCCTTAAGTGCATTAGAAATACTCATTTACAAGAAATGTTCAGAAATATAAATATATTTATAGATCTTGAAGTCAACAAAAAGGAAAGCATAAACTTTTCAAAATCATTTGCAGAAAATGAGTCTGTATTTCTTTACTTGATAAATCATTAATTTATCTGTATTAATTTTATTTAGAAATAATGATTATTGAAAAGTTTTCTTAAAACAATTACTGAGCCAGAGAGTTCATAATATACTTGAAATTATCTCCTGCTCTTAACATGGTACTAGCATTCTTGTACATAGTACACAGTACTGGCCTGCCCATTGAACCTGGTCATGAATGTGTTTTAAGAACCATTTTTGAAGTCATTTTGAGAATCCTTATGGGTATCATCTACTGTTTCAGTTTGCTAAATTCCCACTTATCCCAGCTAAGTAGTTTTCCCTTTTCATGTTATGGGTTTGTTCTTTAAATACTTAGTGCTTAGCAAGCCAGACTTTAAATACTATCCAACTGAAAGGAATAAGAAAAGAACTAAGACATGTTATGAACATGTACCACCTCTACACAAGGAACATACTCAATATGCATTTTAAACATGTATAATAAAAATAAAATTTAAAGACTAGTGCGGGGTGTGGTGGCTCACGCCTGTAATCCCAGCACTTGGGAAGCAGAGACAGGAGGATTGCTGAGTTCGAGTCTTGCCTGGGCTACATAGTGAGCTCAGGGCCAGCCTGAACTACAAAGCAAGACCCTGTCTCAAAAAAAAACAAAACAAAACTGTAAAGAGTGTTCTGTTTATGCAGTAGCAGAACATCAGACTTATTAGGATTAAAAGTATCTTTGAAGTTAGTTAACTCTGCTCATTTCTCCTAACAGATAACTAAGGCCAAGAAAAGTAAAGTAGCTTCTCCATGATTAAATGTATACTAATGGTCCTGCCAAGATGCTCATGTAATTTAATTAGGCAAAGCATTCTTATTTTAAAGTTTCATGTTTTGTCAAGTTTTTCTACTTGCTTTCTAAGTACTCACCCCTCAGTGCAGGTAGCAGTGATCGCTCCTTTTTGTCATCACACTTGTTACATTCACTGAAGTATAGGAGGAGGAAGACATCCACAAGAACCCACATCAGTGAAGTGGCCAGAACCACCTTGCAGTAAATGAATCTCCTCATGTCTTTTCTCAGTTTCTAGTTAACACACAAACTGAAGACAAATGCTACTGTGATAAATCCAAGCCAAAGAGGTGAACTCCCAGATAAAAACTGGCTGCATCCCACTGTATTAAAAAAAAAAAGAAGAAGAAGAAGAAAAAGGTTTTATTGTACAAGTTTTTGTTGATCATGCGGTTGGCTAAATAACTGCTTGCCTTGTTTACAAACAGTAAAGACAAGACAAAACACATGACATTTCATTTACACAAACATGAGAGCAAATTTCAAATCCAAAATTAAAAGCATAAATGAAAACTGTTATCAAGACAGGGAGCTAAAATTCTATCACTTGATATAAAACCTTTCTGTACTGTTAGGCTTTTGCCCAATTCTTTCATTTCTTCAAATTTTATTGATTTCACCTTAAATTCTATCATGACATTCTACATAACACTAAGCTTTTTAATACCATGGCTCTATATTTAACCTGATAAAGTTCTGCAGGCTAGCAGATATTACTGAAAGAGAAATCATTTTGAAATACCATTTACTAATGTGATTAAGACATGGCCTCTATGGACAGGAAAATGTAGGCCTCTTCACACCTAGCACAAGAGACTTTGTAAGCCTTAAGTTGTCTTATCTGTGAATGACAGTAATAGTGTTAAACCTAAAAATTTATTCTAAGGCTTATATAAGACCACATTTATATGGCATCTTACAGAATAGTTAAAATATAAAACAAAGATGATTCTCTGGCCAGCCGTGCTGGCTCACGCCTGTAATCCCATCACTTGGGAGGCAGAAGCAGTAGGACTACCCAGTTTGAGGCTTGTCT
>PVIC010006059.1:0-55472 GCA_004025085.1 Thryonomys swinderianus | reverse complement strand
GGGGGGCAGAGACAGGAGGATTGCTGAGTTCGCGGCGGCTTGCCTGGGCACCATAGTGAGCTCAGGGCCAGCCTGAACTATAAAGCGAGACCCTGTCTCAAAAAAAGCCAAAAAAAGGGCCAGAGGGTTAGCTCAGTGGTTCCGGCGCCTGCCTCGCAAGCGCAAGGACCTGAGTTCGATCCCCGGTTACCACATATAATGCTGGGTGTGGTGGCTCATGCCTGTAATCCCAGCACTCGGGAGGCAGAGAAAGGAGGATTGCTGAGTTCGCGGT
Organism: Thryonomys swinderianus; assembly: GCA_004025085.1. NCBI lineage: Eukaryota > Metazoa > Chordata > Mammalia > Rodentia > Thryonomyidae > Thryonomys > Thryonomys swinderianus. The sequence continues at coordinate 55,198 of PVIC010006059.1, read as the reverse complement.
GGCTTGCCTGGGCACCATAGTGAGCTCAGGGCCAGCCTGAACTACAAAGCGAGACCCTGTCTCCAAAAAGCAAAAAAAAAAAAAAAAAAAGAAAGAAACAATCCCCACCACAGCCCACCCCCCACAAGGCAGAGGTGGCCTGCTTTAGTTTTTCTGCTCTGGGTTTTAGATGAGGACAGATGGTTTCGGAAGGTAATTTCAGAATGCTGAAGGTTCTGGCCTGGAGGCTGGCTGTTGGGTTTGTTATTCTATCGGTCAGGTTTCCATGATCACCACAACAGTAGGAGGTGCTGTCATGCTGAGAGAGGTACTGGAGAAAGTCTGTGTCCTACGGTAACAACTCCACCCATGACACAAAACCCAGGAGTTCCTTACATTTCAAGAACCAAGCTCCTTTTTTGAAAGATTGTTTTCCTAGGGTGATAATGACAAACAATACTCCTCCTAAACACAAAGCCATACAGATGGCTCTGGCCCAGGAAATAAGCATCACCGAAACCAGCCCAAGATTTGCCTTCCACATCCTCCTGAGCGCTCTTTTGTGCTGGAAATCCTGACTGAAATGTAGATTGGATGGCGTCCTGTAGGCAGAAGGCCGCTGGACTCTGAGAAAGTAGGAGCCTGGGACATAACTCGATATGGAGTGTGGAGTAGCAAAAGAAGGAAAGAGGAAAACAGGGTCATTTCCCAGTGTCCAAGCCGCCCCCATGAGTTAGGAATGGCATGGCCCATATGCTCCTCTATTACCTGTGACATGAACCCCAAGACCCTCGGGAGTCTACTGTTGAGCCTAAGCACATACCTTTCCTAATAAAAGACATTGATGCAGGGGCCGGAGGGTTAGCTCAGTGGTTCCGGCGCCGGCCTCGCAAGCGCAAGGACCTGAGTTCGATCCCCGGTTACCACATATAATGCTGGGCGTGGAGACGCGCCCACCAACAATCAACACCGCATACCACAATGCCAGACGTGGTGGCTCACGCCTGTAATCCCAGCACTCGGGAGGCAGAGACAGGAGGATTGCTGAGTTCGCGGCGGCTTGCCTGGGCACCATAGTGAGCTCAGGGCCAGCCTGAACTACAAAGTGAGACCCTGTCTCCAAAAAAAAAAAACAAAAACAAAAAAAAGACATTGATGCAGACCCCTCTCCATCTTACCTGCCAGCATCATTTGACTTACATGACGCCACACAAGGCTTAGCTCTGAGCCTTTGAAGCCTAAAACTTCTTGGGGTCCATTGCCCAGAAGGTCCAGCAGTGTGTCTAACCATACCTTGAAGCCACGGGAGAGCCCCAGCAGGGGACGTGGGGAGCCAGTGAGTATGAAGGAGGAGAGTAAGCTCAACACTGATCTTCTTTCTTCCTACTGGCCCATATAAGCCTCTCTCCCCCTGCTGAGGGGGAGAACTTGTCTGTCTCTTCCTCAGAAAGCTGCCCCAGATCCCAGGACACAAGGCCCAGTGTCCCTAGGGCCAGGTCCTCCCTCAGCCAGGCCCCAGGCTAGCCCTGCTCCCAGAGCATGCATAGTATAGCCCAGGGAACAGCAGGGGTGGGAGGGCAACTACCACAACCCTTAACAGAGACCACTCTGCCAGAGTCAGGGTGTAATGACATTTATTTGCTGCTCATGGACCTTGGGAGCCAGTCAGTGGTGCTTGTGCTCTGGGTGGCTGTGGGCCCACCTCAGGCTGGTCCACTCTGGGTTCACATGCAGGAGAAGCTGGCTGGAACACGAAGATGCTGGTACCAGCAGGCCTTGGCAGTTAGGAGCAGCTGGATAACTGGATGCTTGGAAGATCCCAGAGCCTGGAGGTTGAGTCCCAGGGGCTGCCCAAGGCTGGGTCCTTGCCTTCTGTTCATGCTGCCTACTAAGCCAGCCTCAGGGAGCTCGTGGCAAGCACTACTCCAGATGCTGGGTTACAGTCCATCATGGGTGTACAGGTGGGGCTCCATCATGGGGTGGGGACCCATGTTCTCTTCACAGTGATCCTGGTAGTACTGCCAGTGTCAGCTGGCCCTTCCAGGCTCCTAACACCACCTCCAGCCTGTTAAGCTATAACCCAGTCCTTGGCTATGGCCATTAGGAGACCCTATAAGGCTGGTAAGACTGGTCGATTTCTAGGCTTCTTCTCTGAGCTGGCACAAATCCCCCTCAGAATTCCGGGAACAGCCCCTTCAGAAGAGGAGGTACTTCTCTTCTGCCCCCCTCCTCTTCTCCTTTGGCTGGCTCTGGGGCTCTCCCTGGCTCACTTCCAACACCTCACACACCTCCTAGAAATCTCCTCTTTCCAGTTTATGCTATCTGGTCTGAGGACCATCTCCAGAGACTCATGGGCACACTGGGGCATCAGCAAAGTCTATTTAGCCTCAGTGTCCTCTGCTGCAAAATGGGTCACAATGGCAGGTATTACAGTGACCAGCACTGAGCCCAGGAAAGTCTGGAAGTGGGAGATAAAGATTGGAGGTAGAGACAGGGATGAGAAGAATGAGAGCCTGTGCACTGTGTGACTAAGGGCCTCCTGGCTCCTCTGTCCTTCCTTTGTGCCTCCCCAAGCCCAGCCTCTGAGCTCCCAGAGGTCCAGGAGCATCCTCTGTCACAGCTGTCCTGATCCTCAGCCTCCCTCCTGCTTGCTCCCAGTGTCCCAATTCACCTTGGTCACCTTCCTGTGCCTGGAGCCACTGCTGGGTGGTCCTGGGTGGGCAAACAGCTGTGTGCCGGGCTACAGGGTGGGCACAAAGCGGATCCTCTGCGAGTAGGCCAGGTCAATGACATAGAGGAGCAGGTTGACATATGTGAAAATGGCTATCACCAGCTGACTGTCCCAGAAGCAGCTGCCCCGGGGGCAATCAGGGGGCCTCCTGGGCTCCCCATATTTGGGGTCGAAGCAGAAGACGGGCCAGATCACAGCAGCACTGATGTAGAGGAGTGCAGCCAGAAAGGTGTACACAACCACCAGGCGGTCGAAGGGGCAGCCCAGGCCCCCTGTGTGCCCCATCACGCTCAGGGCCACCACAGCCACAGTAGCCAGGAAGCACAGACTGTAGACAGCTACGCACCACTGCGTGGCCACATATCGCCCGTAGCGGCTGTCATGGATGAGCGCCCCGAAGATGATGCAGGCCACAAAGGCCTGGACAATCTTGAGAAGCCCCGATACTGTGGCCATGTAGCTAGCGACCTGGCCAGGCCGTGCCCGTGTCAGGGCCACTTCTGAGGCATAGGCCAGGAAGAGGAGCCCAGCGAAGACGCTGGCCGCCAGGCGGAAGTCTCTGGTTGTGCAGCCCATGGGCGCAGGCAGGCACTGGAGCTGGACGAAGTAGAGGGGATAGATGACTGCGGCTGTTGCACACAGCAGCGTAGCCAGCATGGCGAAGGCCGCTGTGAAGTTCCCCCAGGAGAGGCGCAGGCAACCATGGAGCTTCGTGAACTCACAGGCCACTACCAGGACGGAAAGGGCAAAGCAGAAGCCCCAGGCAGCCATGCAGAAGGTACCTTGGACGCCAGCAAACCCACCCCGGTGGGCAACGAGGCTGAAGGTGGTACAGCCGAAGACCAGCTGCAGCATGCGGGCAGTGCCCACCGGGGACATCACGGCCCCCAGGTGCAGGTACGCACCTCCGGGAGGTTCCATGGTGCTGCCCATGTGGACGGCCACCTCCTGGCCTCACACCGTACCCAGCAGTCCTGGGTCTCTGCTGGCTGAGGCCCCTCTGTTCTCTGCGGTGGTGGCAGGTGCCGGCAGCCTGCAGTAGCAGCGCCAATGGTGACATTGCAGCAAGGCAGTCAATCCCTTTGCCGCCCTGTGCGGCCCCTCCCCCACGACTATAAATAGGTACTCATCAGAACCCCAGAATAGCAGCCCATGTGCTGTTCCCCATGCTGGAGGGACATCTGAACCCACATCCCAAGAAGAACCCCTGCCAGGACCGAGGCTGCTGGGGCCGCCCACCTCCCCGGCTCCTAAACACCTGCCTGCGTCTTTCAGTCCGGTCAGTGTGGGGGAGGGGTGGGAGCGGACAGCTCCGGGTCCTCACTGGGTCACCCCAGCTCCAGTAGCTGGCCCCGCCAGCTGCTTGGGGATGGGTGGTGCAGGGAAATGGAGCCCCGTGGCGTCTTTCTTCATCTCAGTCATCCCGCAGTGGTTTGGCCCGCAGCTCTGCTCAGTTGTGGGATGCTGCTGTCTGGTTCACACAAACTGACCTCAGAGCTGCGGTGATCCTGGGCCTTGCCCCTCCCTTCCGGTCCCCAGGCTGGGGAGGTATGAACAGTAATTATTATTTGAGGTTATCTTTGTGACACTTTTGTCCTTTAGATATGTGAATACCTAGGAAAACTCAGTTCTTCCTATTTTTTTTTTTTTTTTCTTGAGGCAGGGTCTCTCTCAAGTCTGAGCTGGTCTAAAGTTCCCTGTGTGACCCAAGCTTGCTTTGAGTTTGAAATCTGCCTCAGTCTCCCAAGTGCTGAGATACAGGTATGCACTATCACTCCTGACTTCAACTATTTTTTTTTTCGATACTGGAGATTAAAGCCAGGGGTGCTGTACCACTGAGCTACATCTCCAGCCTAGCCCTTTTTATTTTTCTTTTTGAAATAGAGGCACCCTAAGTCACTAATTGCCAAGACTGGGTTTAAATTTGTGATCCTACTGCTTTAGCTTTCCAGAATGTACAGATGTATGCTACTGTGTCCAGCTTTCCTCAATATTTTGTTTTGTTTTGTTTTTCCCCAGTACCAGAGATCAAACTCGGCCCCTTGTGCATCCAAGGTTGGCATGGTACCACTTAAGCTAAATCCTTAGCCCCCTTTCCTCAATATTTTTAGGTGAAAAAAATTCAGATTGGGCAGGGGATTTAGTTCAGTAGCTCTGGTGTCCTCCTTGCAAGCACAGGATCCTCAATTCAATCCCTGGTACCACTACCACAAATACCACAATGCTGGGCGTGGTGGCTCACACCTGTAATCCCAGCATTCGGGAGGCAGAGGCAGGAGGATCGCTGAGTTTGAGGCTTGCCTGGGCTACATAGTGAGCTCAGGGCCAGACTGAATTACAAAGTGAGACCCTGTCTCAAAAAAAAAAAATCAGATCTACAGAATAGCAGAATAATAGGATCAACACTTGTGTACCCTTTATCTAGACATAGTATTTTTTTTTTCAGACAGGGTCTCACTTTGTAGTTCAGGCTGGTCCTGAGCTCACTATGTAGCTCAGGCAAACCTTAAATTCAGCAGTCCTCCCTCTGCCTCCCAAGTGCTGGGATTACAGACTTGAGCCACCAAGCCCAGCATTTGTGGTATGTGGTACTGATTGCCAGTATGTGGTTCCCGGGGATCAAACCAGGGACCTTGCGCTTGCTAGGCAGGCGCTGGAACCACTGAGCTAAAATCTCTGGCCCAACTTTTTTTTTTGTGTGTGTGTGTGTGTGGTACTGGGGATCAAACTTGGGCCCTTGTGCTTCCAAGGTAGGTGCGGTACCACTTGAGTTAAATCCCTGGGCCATAATTATTTTCTTAGTATTGGAAATGAAAGCAAGGGTCTTGCACATACTAAACAAGTGCTACATCTGCACCTGAAGCATTGTTAATATTTGCCCTCTCTGCCTTCTGCTATTAATTAAGTAGTTATGCAAATATGAGACTTGGGCTCTTGATACTTCCATAGGTGTTTCCTCAGAGGAGACCGTGTGCCCAAGAACCACAGCACAGGGTCACATGGGAGCCTTGAGAGTGGTCGCCTGACCAGTCCACATTCTATTTTCCCCACCTGTCCCCAGTGTGTGCCTGAGCACTTCTTAAATTTTTCACCAAGATTGGGTCAAGATTGTGCAGTGAACATGGCCTCTGTGGTTCTCACCTATTCTTTTTTATTTTTTTTTTCATATTGGGGATTGAACTCAGGACCTTGTGCTTGTGAGGCAGGTGCAATACCACTGAGCTAAATCTTCCAGAAACACAGCTGCAGGCTCCTGCTGATGTCTATGGCTGACGTGTGGTGTGGTGTTCGGGCTGCTATCCTCAGATCAATCCAGAGCCTCTCTGAGCCTCAGCCTCTCCATCTGCAGGTAGAGAGTGTACAAAATCCACCTCATGGGGAGAGCAGAGGGAGTCAACACCTGGTCTGCATAGAATCCTTCACTCAGAAGGTGGGAGCCACAGTGCCCAAGATCAGTGTGGTACAGTCTGGGCCTTTGCCCAGCAGCCTATACACAGTGACGCCGATGCAAGGCCATCCCTGTGTACACTGAGGACTTGGAGACCGGGTGAGCACAAAGCCTGTTCCAACGGCAATTCCCCTGTGAGTGCCCCAGGACAGCATCAGACAGGTGTGTGTGGGTGCACGTGCTTACTAGGATGTGTATAAAATATCTGGAAATGCTGATGAGAATGAAGCGTCTGTTTACTCTTGGAAGTATCTGGTTTGGAAGGGTGCATTCTCACTCTCCTATTTGCACCATCCAAATTTATTTATTTGTTTCTTTGTTTATTTTTGTGGTACTGGGGATTGAACTGGGGCCCTTGTGTGTCCAAGATTGGCACAGTACCACTTCAGCTAAATGCCCAGCCCTAGATTTTTTTAGTTTTATTTTGAGACAGAGTCTCCTCACATCATCAAGTTGCTCAAGCTGGGCTCAAACTTGTGGTCCTGCCTCTGCCTCTGAGGGCTGGGATTCCTAGTGTGTACAACCAAATCCAGGTATCTCTTTCTGATTTTGAACTACATATATGAAAAACCTAGTGAAAATAAATAAACACAAATATAGGAAACTGATGGCTGGGTGGGAGCATATTTCTGTAATTGTGAGTTCTGAAACTACAACACTGTTGAAATTCTGAATGTGAGTTGTCCACTGTAATGTGGTTCACAGTATGTTTCTTTCTTTTCTTTTTTCTTTCTTTCTTTTTTTCTTTTTTTTGAGGCAGGGTCTTGCTTTGTAGCTCAGGCTGGCCCTGAGCAAGCCTTGAACTCAGCAATTCTCCTGCCTCTGCCTCCCAAGTGCTGGGATTACAGGTGTGAGCCACCGCAGCCAGCACAGTACATTTCTTTTTTTTTTTTTGAGACAGGGTCTCACTTTGTAGTTCAGTCTGGCCCTGAGCTCACTATGGAGCCCAGGCAAGCCTTGAACTCAGCAATCCTCCTGCCTCTGCCTCCCGTGTGCTGGGATTACAGGCGTGAGCCACCACACCCGGCACTGTGGTATGTGGTATTGATGGCTGGTGGGCTTGAGTCGCCACGCCCAGCATTGTATGTGGTCACCAGGATTGAACTCAGGACCTTGCGCTTGCGAGGCAGGCGCTGGAACCACTGAGCTAAATCTCCGGCCCCAACACAGTACATTCTTTAAAAATCAAATTTCATTTCAATAAGCATATGAAAACAACATGAACTGCTGCCATGGGAAGTGGGTACTCAGTGAGTTTATGCATGTTGTCTTCAGGTGGGGGTGGGTGCAGCAGGTCAGAGTGGGGTCCCTATCTGTCCTCAGGTCCCATGCTGCCCCACAGGGAGCTACAGAGTGAAGAGAATAGCCCTTCAAATAAACAGATCCAGGGTGAGCTTCTTTTGTGTCTTCTTTCATTATTTAAAAAAATATGTTACAAAACAGTATTATTCATCATATATTTCTTGCTTATTTTCCTTTAAAAAATTAATTAAAAAGTTACTTTATAAAATAATACAAAAGGGCATGGTGGCTGGGCTGGGCTGGGCAGGACTTGTCTGAGCTGCTGGGCAGCCACTGGTGGACGACTTCCTCATTCTCTCTCCCTGGGCAGCTGGGGCTGGGCGTGGCAGGTGGGGTTGGGAGGGTCCCCAGGCTACATCTGAGCCACGTGTAGATCATGCCTTCCGGCTGGGTCTCCTGAAGGTGAAAGGGAAGGAGCAGGGAGGCTGCCTGGGAGGCAGGAGGGACACAGAGGCAGCCGGTGCCTGGCCAGCCAGGGCTGGCTCCTCCTCCAGGTGGCACACTAGCTCCCACTGCTCAGCATCCCCAGCAACTTGCTGGGCTCCAGGCCCTGCTGCTGGGCCACTGTCTGCACATCAAAGCCCATGTGCATGAGGAACTGGGCCACGTTCATTTCCTGCCCAGTGAACTGGTCCCGAATGGTGGGGCATGAAGGGTTACAGTGGGGCCAGGGGCAGCTGTCCACCAGATGGATGGGGCACCCCCTCAGGGGAGTCTTGCTGGCTTTGTGGCTGTCATGGAGGCTTCTGTCCCAGCAGTGCAGTGCGCGAGGCAGTGAGGTCCCCTTCACCTGGATGTCTGTCCAGTGGCTGCAGAAAGAAATGTGGGTGTGGGCTTGGGGAGGGGCTTCTGAACTGCTACTGGGGACCATGGTTCAATTCTGGCCATACATGCTGCTATACACTAAATGGTTTTAAAAGCCACAGAAGGGATCTCTTTAGGTGGAGCCAGAATGGGCCAGTAGGAGGGCAGGTGTAGGGCTCAGGGGTGACCACGGGGTATCCAGAATTAGTGCTGAGGACACAAGCTTCACCAAAGCCGGTCACTGACCTCCGAATGATGATCTCATGGGACAGGCAGGCGGGAGCAAAGCTGGCCCTGGTGGGGAGAAGAGTGCCCTGAGCCCCTTGACAACCTCCACGCTCTGTGCTGCAGGCCAGAAAACACCAGCCTGCTCCCCGACATGGCCAGTAAACTGCTCCCTGCCTGGAGCATGGGCCCCACCAGCCATCACACTCTGCACAAGCTTTCCCTTTTGTGGCCCCAAATCCTGTTCAGAGTCCTTTTCATTCAGCTGGACCCTGACAGGCAGTGGCAAGAAACTGTCCTAGACAGGCAAACTTTTATACTTTTGAGACCTGTATTTGTAAATTGAGTGCTTATTAAGAGGCCTGAGTGAGCTCCCAGGAGTGCCCCCCACTCACGGCACGTCCTTGAGAGTGCTGCGCAGCTCACGGCCCAGGTTCTGGATGTACAGCCATTGCCCCTCCTGGACGGGCTGTCCGGTGAGGTGCACGTTGTCCACAGTCAGCTGCGCCTCGTCAAACAGCCACTGCACCACGAACACTGGGCCTGGGGGGATATGGCTCAGCTTGGCTTGCCATGGCACTGGAGTCCCTGCCAGCTCCATGGTAGGCTCGCATGCCAGCTGGGCTCAGCAGAGATGCCATCACCCTTGTGCCCTTTGTGTGTGTGGGAGGGATACTAGGAACCGAACGCAGGACTTCACTCATGCCTGGCAAGCACTCTATCACTGAGCTGTACTTCCAACCCTCCTTCCTCCTTTAAAATATCCTGGCACTCAGGAGGCTGAGGCAGGAAGATCACCAAGAGGTTGAGGCAAACTAGGACTACATAGTGAATTTAAGGCCAGCCTAAACTACATAATGAAAAACTGTTTAAAAACAACAACAACAAAGACAAAACATAAAATAGCTGGGCGTGGTGGCTCACACCTGTAATCCCAGCACTTGGGAGGCAGAGACAGGAGGATTGCTGAGTTCGAGGCTTGCCTGGGCTACATAGTGAGCTGAGGGCCAGCCTGAACTACAAAGTGAGACCCTGTCTCAAATAAACAAACAAACAAACAAATAAATAAAATACACTTATCCTTGAAGAAGAACCATCTTTTTTTTTCTTTGTCTGTGTTACTGGGGATTGAACTAGGGCCTTTGTACTATGCTAAATCTCTAGCTTTTTCTCTATTGTGAGATAAGGCCTCACTAAATCGCTGAATTGCCTAGGCTAACCTTAAACTTGCCTCAGTTTCCTTTAATGCTGGGATTGCAGGTATGTGCCACTGCATTTGGCTAAAGACCCTTGGAAACTGGCTACCCCTTGGCCTGGACTAAATTTGGTTCCCTTGGTGGACCAAAGAACACTCAGGCAGTGTGGGGAGTCAGTGCCAAAGCCCGTCTGTGAGCACTGGTCTAGACATGGTGACCAGCTGTCCTAATTGCCTTCGACTGAGGTTTTCAGTGCTAAAACCAGGGTAGACAGAGGCAAGGAGGGGTAACAGGTGTAGATGTGGCCACCTCCCTGGGTCAGGGCAGCAATTTCCTGCCCACTTCTAACGATGGATTTTCAGGAAAGGCCCAGTGAGCCTGGACAACCCACTGCTGCCCAGGTGCCCCATGGAGCCAGCCACTCACAGCGCAGAGTCGGGTAGACTTTGTAGCCCAAAAAGCAGTTCCACTCTTCACCCTCCTTGAACTGGCTTCGACAGCGGTCTGGGACCATGCCGTTCCAGTACCTGGAGCCGGAGCTTCGGGTTAGCCTGGAGCTCCTTCCCCAGGGACAATGTCTAGACCCTCTGCACGGGAAGGAAGGAGGCAGGGTCGTGGATCACACCTGATGCCTCTGCGGATGGCCTCTGTGGGCGCACATGTGACGGTGTCGAGGCAGTCTGTGCGGCGGTACTGCTTGTTGTCCAGGAACCAGCCTGAATCGGCCAGGCCCCGCACCTGGATGGCTGGGTAGCCCAGTTCCTCCAGTTGCTCAGCTACACGGTCCACATTCAGCAGGACCCCAGTGCCCCCAGCACTGCAGGGAAGGCCATGCCTGAGCCAGGGGGCTAGGAGGGTACTCACCACTCACCCACTAGCCTGCTCAGACCCCTGCTCAGGCCCTGAGGAGAGTCAGGGATCCTGATGCCTCCGATCAGTGCAATTTTTTTCCCCCTCGCTTTGTAGTTCAGGCTGGCCCTGAGCTTGCTATGTAGCCCAGGCGAGCCTCGAACTCAGCAATCCTCCTACTTCTCCCTCCTGAGTGCTGGGATTACAGCCAGGAGCCACCACATCCAGCATTGGGGTGTGTGGTTATGGGGGATCGAATTTGGGACCTTGGGCTTGCCAGGCAAACGCTGGAACCACTGAGCTAAATCCTTGGCCCCCAATGCATTCTTAACTGTAGTGTTTCCTGTGTGCAAGGCTCTTGTGCAAAGCTGGTTCATAGGGCCAAGGAGGCTGGCAAGCTCCAAGCATGTTCTCCAACTCCAGCTTCTGCCCACCCACCCAGTGCCCACCAGCAGGCTTCTGTGAGGACAGAGGACTAGACCTCAGGTCTCTCCTTGACCACACTCCTACCCAGCTTGCCCCAAGGGGTCCCCCTTCCACTCCTCTCCCAGCACCCTGCCTACCTGCTCCCAGCCAGCAGCAGCACCTTGGCCCCGCTCAGTCCTCTGCCCAGGAGCTCCTGCACCACCTCTCGGATGATGAGGGCACCCATGAACGCATACTCATCTGGGTGGAGAAGAAGGCTTCAGGGAGGGCCTGGGCAAAGAGAAGGCTCCCTACCCTAGGCTGGCAGGTGAAACAGTTCTGGGGTCTTCTTGGGGATGAGCAGGGGTCTGGGTAGGTTGGAGGGCAGTGGGTCAAGTGCAGGAGGCCCTACTGTAGGCAGCCCCCAAGCAGGACCACTCAGGAGTGGGAATACTGCAGGGGCCAGCCCAGTCACAGACAAGGTGGTAACCTGGGTCAGGATGGCTAGGGCTGCATCTCCCCAGAACCCCACCATCCTGCTCTGCCGTGGGGAGCCAGGGACTCACTCTTCTCAGACTTGGAAGAAGCCCCACTCCAAACGTCACTGGAGCAATACGGAAGGAAGCTGCAACGCCAGAAGGTGTGCGCTCGCTGTGGCCCTCTGGTGGCCAGAGGCCCCAGGAAAGACCCTGGGACAGAACTGCGACACTGACCACCTCCAACCTCCAGAAAAGATCCTCTGGGACAGGACCCTGCACCTCCAAGATCACATCCAACTTCCAGAAAAGCTAACTCAGAGAAAGCCACCTCCACCCTCCAGAAGGGACCCCCCAGGAAGAACCACATTCATACTTCAGAAAGGAACACTCAAGGAGGACCATTTCTCCCAAGAACCCCTCAGGAAGGACTATCCTCCAGGAAAAGCTCCCTGGGAAACAGCCCCCAAGATCGCTGACCCTTTCTCTTACACCATGTTGGCATTCCACCAGTAGGGGTTCTCCTCTGGTTGAGAGGACAGGATCCCTGTGCCTGGGGACAGAGGTGGGAGGGAGCTGTGCGGGGGTGGGGACTACAGGAAGGTGTGAGGGAAGCTCCAGTCTTGCTTGGCCTCCTGAGGGAGGTGGGTGGTGCTGGAGGACTGAGCCAAGGTTGCCAGGGAATGGGGGGATGGATCGGTTTAGTTATGCCCACTGTGCCCAGCCAACCTGTGACCCTGGATGTGATGCCCTTGACCTCCCTACCCCATACCAGCTGCTTTGACCGCAGAGAGATGACCTGTGGCACCTTAAATCTAGTTTGGGGTGCTAAGGAGAGGGTTAACATTCCCTGAGCTTAGAGAACTCAGCGCTGGTCTGGGAAAGGGGCATCCTGTGGGGTGGGCTTCCCCACCCTTTGAGGACCTCACTGTGACACACTGCCCAGGCTTGTACCCTGGTCAGCTCTGCCAAACAGGTCCTGAAACACTCACCTGTGCGAGTCTGGGGCCAGTCTTTGGAGCTCATGAGGCGCCGCATGGTATTGTATCTGGAGTCACAGTTCTCTCGGCTGAAGCAGTACCAGCCTCCTGCAGGTACAACCCTCCCAGTAGATCTGGGATTCCATGGACTGCACCCACTCCATACCAGCCCCTTCCTGACCCTCAGCTCCTTACACGCACCTTCCAGAAAGAGTAGCCACCGCCGGCTACCCTTAGACTCCTTCAGGTAGTAGCTGCAGGGATGGGTGCGTGAAGCAGGTGGTCAGCCAGGACTGCAACGGCCTCAGCTACGCCCCAGCTCCCCGCCGCAGCCTTCACCCTCCACCCTATCTAAGGAAAGGGTCGATCCACCTGTTGCCTGGTTGGGCAGCTGCCACACGGGGGCACCAGCGGCCAGGCCCACCCTGAACGCTGGAGGCGGGAGGCCATCCGGGAGGTGGCGCTCGCGCGTCGGGGAAGGGACACGAGGGCAATGTGGTCCGTGGAAAATCCCCACAGCCTGACCGGCGCAGGACCCGCTGTGACCCTGAAGCCCGTAGCAGTCGGAGGCGCGCCCTGGGCGCACAGTGGCACTTGGAGAGGAGTGCCCGCTCTGGAGGCCTTGTGTGGGCGGGGGCAGCGAGCCGCGCCAGGCTGCGTGGGGGCGCGGGCGCCAGTGAGGCGGGGTCGCAGCGCTCCTCCTGAAACCCGGCCTGACGACCGTGACCCACTGAGTGCCTGGGCGCCCCGATCCCTTCCCAACCCTTAGCTTCACATCCTTCCTTGACTTGGGGCTATTGCTAAGCCAGGTCCTTCAGCCCACCTGTGCCCCCTCCTTGGCCCGCTGTCCTGCAGTGGGACTCCTGATTATGGAGAGTCAAGCAGGGGCAGCGGTGGGAAGCAGCAGGGCTCTCATTGCCACCGCCACTGGGCGTCGCCTCTTCCTTTGGAGCCAGAGCCACTCATGAAGACCGTGGATAGAGGACCCACGCACGGCGGCCAAGGGGTCAGTGCCCGCGCTGGTTGGGACCGGGTCTTCAAGCGCTCCCCCACCCCGATCCCGCACGCTTGGAAGTCTGAGCCAGGTCTCCCCAGGGCCAGCTTCGTCGCTTGCCCGACGGGACCCTTTCGTCTAGTACGAGCACACGAGCACTGCCCGGACAGCAGCGACCGTCCAGCGCAGTCTCTGCGGCCGCGCGCAGGGGACAGAGACACGGCGACGAGGCGGCGGCCTTAGGGGGTCCTGGAGCGGCCCTTACCCGGCCGGGCTCCCGTCGTTGCATGTCACCGACGCGTTGAGCAGGAGGTGCAGGCGCAGGTCCTCGTTGAGCTGCTGTGCTGAGCAGGGGTACAGAGACTGCGCCAGGCTCTTGACCTGCGCCATGAAGCTGTCCATATTGCCTTCCACCGCTGTGAAGTCCAGCGGGAAGCTCTCCACCGGCTGCCCGGTGCCTGGCGCGGCCTCGGCCCGCTGCGGGGGCAGTGGGGGCGGCGGCGGCGGCGGGGCCAGTTGCTGGCCTCTGCGCCGCCAGGTCTTCCTGCCCTCGCCGCCCCCAGCCCAGTGCAGGAGGCCCAGTAGGAGAAGCACGCGCACCCCTCGGCCCATGGCTGCGCCACTCCGGCTGGCGGCCACCTGCGGAGAGCGGCGGCTTCAGGCAGAGACTAGGGGCGTGCTGCCCGGGCGACGCGGGGAGCTCGGGGAACACAGGGAGCGGGGGGGGGGGGCACGAGAGCTGCTTTCCGGCCCCCTTCCCGAGCACCGGGCCTGGCAGGGACAGCGTGGGCTCTCGGCGTCGAGGCTCTCCGGCGGGCCAGGCACCGTGGGCTCCGCAGCTCCGGCCGCGCGGGGTCTGGGTGCGCTGGCGCCGACCCGCGCCAATGAGCGGCGGGGCCGGGCTGGGCGTAGTTCTCGGGGGCCGCGGCGGCCCGGGTGCCCGCGCGTTAGATGTGCCGCCGCCTGGGCTAGGCGAGGGGGAGGGGGCCGCGCTCGAGCTCCTCTTGGCGGAGGCATCGCCCTTTCTTCCCAAACCGCAGTCCTGACGGAGGGGCCTGGACTCTCCCGTCGCGGCCGCGGGAGGCGCTCCCGGCCGGCTCCGTGGGGGGCAGTGTGGCCCGGCAGCTCCGATCCCTGCGGCCAGCCGGGCGCCGTTGCCCCCGCCCTGTAAGCGGCCGCGGACCGGGGGCGGCGAGGCCTTTCCGCGCCGCCCGTCGGGCCAGAGCAGGAGTGCAGAAGGAGGACGCGCACCTGGAACCCCCGCGTCATCCTGCGGCTGCCCGGGCCAGGCACAGTTTCTGATCCCGTTCCCGCGCCACGATCCTCCCCGAACCGGGTACTCACCGCGGCCAATGCGCGCGCTGCTGGCGGCTGGGCTCCTCGGTGTTTCCCGGCAGCGTCCCCCCTGGTGCACCCGGAGCGGCTCGCTCCCCCTCTGGCGCTGGCGCGGAGCCGCTCGGGACTTTTATCCAGCGGGGCCCCCGGGATCAAAGAGGCGGCGGACAGAGGGCTCCGCGCCGAGGGGCCTCCCGGAGTAGCGGACAGGTGTGGCGCGAGGCCCTGGTCCCTTGGAGACTTGCGGGAGGGACCTGGCTCCTTGTTGGGCGCTGTGGCGGAGTAGCCCTGTCCAGCGCCTTAACGGGTGATTGGGGAAAGCTCTTGTTGGCACTGGGGTCAGAGGGTGGCAGGAATTTACCAAGGTTGTATGGGAGCGGGGTAACGTCCTTGGTCGTTTTGGGCAGGGATTCTGGTACCCTGGAAGAGGATCTCCAAAAAACACTCTCTGCCCTGGGGGAAGAGGGCTGAAGATTGGAACAACTTCGGGCTGGATGACCTCCTTTGAACCTAGAGAATGTCCAGTCAGACTCCCTTAACTTCCCTGTTATGGCCCAGAGTTTAAGTCACCAGGGAAGAATGAAATTTCTCTCAGAAATAAAATTAGATGCCAGTCATAAAAACACCAAGCCTATGGAAGATGAGGCAAGAGGATCGCCTGCTTAGAGGATACCGAAGTGAGTTCAAAGCCAGCTTAAACTACACGAGACCCTGACTCATAAAACACAACACAACAATGACAACAACAACAAAAAGAAGTTAAGGGAGGGTGTGGATGTTCATTCAGGGAGTGTGGGGAATCACAAGCAAGAAGAGATGTGTCCAGTGTGTACCCACGGTGCCACCACCCCATTTTGCTTTACACCGCCACCTGCAACCTGTTCTTTCCACAAAGACAGAGACAATCCTGTCTTTTGGGGCCACCAAGGCTTCCGGAGCCCCTCTCCAAAATGAGCACACAGTGGGAGCCTTCCTCACCTTGGAGGCACCTGCTGCACCTCCGGGGATCAGAGGCTGCTGGGGTGACTGAGGCAGGCAGCACACTGCCTGAGCCTGGTCCTCCAGTGGGTGGAGGACCTGGGGGAGGAAACATCCTGCACGCTAGCAGGCTGGCAAACAGTCAGAGGTCAAAGGGGACCCTTGAGAATTGTTGCGCTGTGGACTTGAGGGGTGCAGTGTGTCCAGGGTAAACTGCAAAGCCCAAGATCAGACCAAGGGGTGTCCAGGAGGTCAGCTGACCTCAGGACCTTGATAATGGCAGAAAAGAGGCACACAGGTGTGCTCAGCCAGGGGGAACGCGTGCTCATTTCCCAGATAAGAACTGAGCTCAGAGACATTGACATCAGAACTGCCACCTGCATGTAGCTCAGGTCACTCTGAAATCCATGCTTGCCGTCCCTGTTTTGTTGGGTTAGTGTAAACCCATTTATTCTGTGACTGGCAAAGGGGTAGTGTCACCATCTTGAGATGTCCCCCAGCCACCCTCACAGCAGGCTGACTGGTGTGGTCTCCAGAAGTGGACAACCACCTGGGCCAGGAATCTTCTGTCCTAGGTGTCAGCTGTTCCAGGTCTCGCAGTGAAATGCAACTTCCAGCTGGGTGTCATGGCTGGGTGCTGGCCTGTGCTGCACACTGACCTGGCTCTGAGCCATTTCCTGGCAAGGAGATCCTGGGCAAGGTCCGTGACCTCTGTTTCCTCTTCTTCAAAGCAGGGCAATAACTGAACCTCCTCTGGACGATTGTTGTGGGATTACAGGAGCCCATGCGTGAAAGTGCACAGCAGGGTGGTGGTTATGATTGCCAACAAGGTCCCAGAACAAGAGAAGAACATGCATATTATATTCTCTGGCACTTGCTATAGTACGATTTAGCCTGCACATTGAACCACAATGAATTTGTGTTTGGGTTTATTCCAAAGTAGTAGCAGAAGCAGAGGGGCTCAAACCCAAATTCCCAGAACCAGTCAGCTCCTTGTCTCAGTCTTCTAAGTCCGCCCCCTTCCCAGGCCCCTGTGACTGTCCAGGCTGCAACATGCCACTGCCCAAAACAGGGGCTAGTATAAAGTCCCTGAGCCTCTGAGGCTATGCAAAACCCATTGTCCTGCAGCTTCAGACATCCTGGCTGCCTTCTTTCAAGACCAGCTCTGGCCCCTGCACTAAGAACATCCTTAGAGAAGGCTTCTTCAAGCCACCAGCATGCTGGGCCTCTGCTTTTAGGCTGCTTTATTGAGACTGAGGCCACTGTAACCCTGACAGGTGCACAGAATGTGGACTCAGGATTCACTGGTGCCAGGTCAGACAATACCTAACACCCTGTTGGATGTCTGTGAGCCAAAACATGGAAAATAACCAGTGCTTATGAGCTTGTGGGAGAATCACAACCCTCACACACTGCTGGTGCGAGTGTAAAGCGGTACAGCTGCTGGGAAAGACAGTTTGGGCCCCTCAACAAGTCAAATGCAGCATTATCATCTGGCCTAGCAATTCCATTCTTAGGTATAGACCCGAAAGAATTGCAAGCAGGTGTTCAAACAAAAGCTGGCCCATGAATGTTCACAGAAGCACTATTCATAAGACCCAAAAAGAGGAAACAACTCAAAAGCCCATCAACAGAATGGGTAAACACAGTGGGGTGTGTCTCTAGAGTGGGGTTTGTTTCTCTGTAAGGAGAAAGACTTTTTTTTTTTTTGAGGCAGGGTCTTGCTTTGTAGTTCAGGCTGGCCCTGAGCTCACTATGTAGCCCAGGCAAGCCTCAAACTCAGCAATCCTCCTGTCTCTGCCTCACGAGTTCTGGGATTATAGGCATGAGCTACCACGCCCGGTACTGTGGTATGTGGTATTGATTGCTGGTAGGCGTGAGTCACCATGCCCAGCATTGTATGTGGTTACCAGGGATCGAACTCAGGACCTTGCGCTTGCGAGGCAGGCACCAGAACCACTGAGCTAAATCTCCGGCCCAGGAGAAAGACATTTTGACACACACTGCAGCATGGATGCATCTTAAAAAACACTATGCTCCATACAATAACCTAGCAATGTGTTTCCTTCATCAGAAGGCACACACTGTCTGATTCCACTGGTAGGAAAAATCCAAAGGAAGCCAATCTGCAGGCACCAGAACTATATTTGTGGTTGGCAAGGTATAGGGAGGAAGGTTTGGGGTGATGAAAATGTTCTAAAAGTGACTATGGGGATGATAACACAACACTGTAAATGTGCTTACTAAATGCCATGGGAGTATACACTTTATTTATTTAATTTTGTTTTTTTGAGACAGGGTTTCCCTAGGCAGCTCAGGTGGGCCTTGAACTCACTACATAGCTTGGGCTGGCCTCAAACTCATGGCAATCCTGCCTTAACCTCCCGAGTACAAGGACTACAAGCATGTGCCATCATGCCTGGAGGAACTGTACAGTTTAAAGCAGTTAAGTCTGTGTTATGAATTGCACTTCAAAAAAAGAAAACAACTTGGGTACGGTGATGCAAGCTTGTAATTACTGCACTTGGGAGGCTGAACCAGGATCATCAACATGAGTTTGAAGCCAGTCTGAGCTACAGCCTAAACTACACAGTGAGACTTTGTATCAAAAAAAATGAAAACAAAAATAAAAAATACCAGAGTCAGATTGTAGACAGCACCTGGTGATTGACTGGGCAGCTGGAGAAAAGTATGAGGGCCAGGTAAGTGGACCTGATGGGGACGGTAGGCTGGTCCTTCTGGCACTGGCCTTTGAATGGTCAGGGATGGAGCAGTGTGCCCAATGGGTGGCTTTCTGTGTTTGGGGCATAGATCTACTGGGACAGGGGCTCTAAGACTCAGCTCCTCATCTGTACAGTGGAGACATGAAGAGCACCTGTTTCACCGAGTCATTGGAAGCTCCAGGGGAGGCAGGCTTCGACTGGCACACACACTCAGGTAGTGAACATGTGACAGGTGAGAATTGCAGCTTCCAAAGCCGGATGTGGTGGCTCACGCCTGTAATCCCAGCACTCGGAAGGCAGAGACAGGAGGATTGCTGAGTTCGCGGCGGCTTGCCTGGGCACCATAGTGAGCTCAGGGCTAGCCTGAACTACAACGTGAGACCCTGTCTCAAAAAGCAAAAAAAAAAAAAAAAAAAAAAAAAGAATTGCAGCTTGGTGAGTGCAGTGACACTTTAGGGACTAAGGCAGCGGAGGTCCCCAGCACAGTAGGATTGTAGGACTGACTACCTGTGAGGTTTGAGGAGAATATTCCAAGTCACCTTGCTCCAAGGGGCCCTCAAGCACCCCATGGATACTGTGTTACTGAGACAGTGGGCACGGGAGGTACCCTTCGCTGGGCACAGGGCCCCCCAGCCATGGTGGAGTGGTCCTGCCTCTGGGCTGGCTGGCTCCCATTGGGTAAGTGTCAGGTACTTCTGCCTGAGGTTTTTAGAGCCTGCACCCAGCCTGCCCCAAGGGGCTGGGAAAACCAGAGCCCCAAGAAGGGCTCTGTGCTATCAGCTCAGCACATTAAGCACAGAATAGGGGTGTGGCATGTGGTTCACTGCCTCCAGCTGTGGTGAAGAGGATGGGGGCCAGGGATGCTAAGGTGAGCTGTATTAACTGGAAGGAGTTGGGAGCCTCTTGAGATAGCAGGCAGGAGCCTAATTCCTCGAGGAGGAGTCAAGATGGGACATCTCCAGAAGTAAGAGCCAGGGCCCATGTTGGGGTGGCTGCCAGCAGAGCTGCCTGGCAGCTGCTGGGGGGAGGGGGCATGACAGACACCTGAGAGTCTCTATGGGGTCCCACAGATCACCAGGGATCAGGAGATGCATAACCCTGGACCTAATTCCCTGCCGGAATGTAGAACAATTTCCCCCACACCCCGCCTTGAGCTCTGCACCATAGTCCAGCTGCTGGCCGCCATCTGGACCACAGCTGTTGCGTGCTGGCCTTCGCCACCCTGCCCCACACAGCCACCTGGGCAATTCTGCACCCCAGCTGCTGGTCTCTGTCGGTCTTCTGAGGCCCAAGTGGGCAGGGAAACTGAGCAGGCCACCCCTTTGCCCACAGCCTGTTCCAAAGGGAGCCTGGACCCAGTAGGCTGGGAGCCTACCTCCAGTCTGAGCTTAGGATGGGGCTCAGGGCCAGGCAGTCCAATTCCAGTTTGTGCCCCTGTTTGTCTCTCCAAAGGCCCTTTTGCTGTACCCCCACTCATTCATCAGCAGGATCCCCCCTTGTCCTAAAAGCCCCTGATCAAGGGCTGTCTAGTAGAGGGGGTTGGCCCAGGGCCGGGGAGAGGACAGCAGGCTCCTGGGTCAGGCCCACTTATCAAGGACAGCTACTCCTTGGTCTGATCCTGGGGTCTGTCCTCTCGAGTCCCCCAGCTCAGGCTCTGGAGAATTTGGTGGCCCTGTGCAGGCCTGATGTAAGCAGCTCAGGTCACCTGGCAGGAAGAGGAGGCAGTGATCCCTGCAACCCATGGCCAGACAGAGAATTGAAGACCAGATTGATCTTCTGGCCCCTGGTTGCTAGGGCCTTGGCAGACTCCTTGTCCCCTGCCCTGTCCCCCTTCCCTGTGTGGCCAGCTGGGGACCCTAGACATTCCAGAAAGGGAGGTCATGGGTGTGGAAGGGGCCTTTGGCATGTGTGGCAACAGGGTTCTTGGGGCACCTTGGGAGTGGCCACACGGTGCCCAGCGAGTGCTCCTTGTGCCCAGGACAGATGAGAAGCCGGTGGGGCAGGGTGGAGAAGTGCTACTTAGTCTGGGTTGCTCCGCTCTGGCTAAGGCCCTCAGGCGCGGTGGCCGTCCATCTGTCCAGCTGCTGTCCCCAGGCTCCCGCAGCGAAGTGGAGGACTGCAGCCCAGGGAGGCCAGCCGGCCATGTGACCTTAGGCTCGCCCTCCTCCCACCCTGTGATCCGCACGTGGCCTCCGGGGAGGCAGAAACAAACTCTCAGATCTCTCCACCGGGAACCTTTCAGCGCCGGCGACATCAAAGGGGGCAGCGGGGGCGGCGGATGCTTCTCTTAAAGGGCCATGCCACTTTTAATTCAAAGCAGATCCTGGGAACAGCTGTGTAGCTCCCGCTGGAGGGAGGACGCTGGCAGTGAAGAGGAGCAGAAAGGTGGTGGCCGGGGGCCATCCTGCCCTCCCCAGGGTCCTGCGTTTTCCCCTCGGAATCTAGTTAAGCACAGAGGGTGGATGGGACCAGAAGAAGAGCCAGCCTTGGAGCAGGCCCACAGTGTCCTGCAAAAGCCCTTCCTCACTCTCTCGGAGGAGAGGACAGAGGGGGCGGGATGACACTTGCAATTTAGATTCTTTGGGGGGGCAGAACTAGAAATTGAGGTTGAACCCATGGGCGATCTGCAACTGAGGTCACTCCAGCCCTTTGTGTCTGTTCCTGGGGGGTGGGGTGTTGAACTTGAGGCCTTCACACGGAGCTACATCTGGAATTTTTTTTTTTCAAGACAGGGTCTCAATAAATTGCTAAGTTGCCAGGCTGGGCCCAAACATGGGATCTTCCTGCCTTACCCTCCAAGGGATTACAGATGTGCGCCATCACACCAGTGACACTAGATGCATTTAATCAACGAAACTCTCTACAGTGGTTTCTCTTGACTAAGAGTCTTACCTTCCCACCTGGTGTCTGGCCACCTATCTAGCTGTACATCAGAAGGTTCCCTGACGATCATCCTGTTGTCCTGTCTTGGCACAGTGACACAGACACAGACACCAGGCCCACTTGGCAGGACTTCTCAGCTGAGAGAGGACAGAAAACAGCTGCCCAAGGAGCTCTCTGACACAAAGGGGAAAAGAAAGAACTGCGTAGAAAACAGGCCTTGGCCAGCCCCAGGCTGATTCTGCAGCCTCTTCTCCTGGCTGGGCTCCGGTTCTCCCACAGCCCACTGGCACTTTTTGCCCACAAGGAGCTGTGTGGCTTCCCCATGAAGTCACTGCTGTGGCTGTTCCCACCCACAGGTGAGGCACTGAGGCCAAGCAGGGTCTTTTCTGTGCTGAAGCCTTGTGACAAGGTGGCAAGGCTCCGTCTAGTACAGGTGGGGCCTGGCCTTCCTGGCTCTGCCATTCTCCTGGCTGCCTGGACATGCAACACCCTAATATCCAGCAGGAATTGCGTTCCACTGAGAATTAACCAGACTGTGGAGGACTGTAGTGAAGACAGTATAGGAAATATGTCTTCTGTTCACCTGTTCTGTCAGAAGAAGAACCTACAGCTGTGTGTCCCTGTGAGTCCTCACATGCACTTGCTTGACTTTGCGAAGAGAAACAGGGACTCCACAGGACACAGATGAAGTTGGCTTCCTGTAGGGGTGGGGAGTGACTCAGGCAACAGTGCATTTCATACTTATATAGCATTTCTTTTCCCCTCAGTACTGGGGATCTAACTCAATATGTTGCAGCTGTGAGGCAGGTATGGTGCCACTGAGCTAAATCCCCAGCCCTACAATTTCTGAATTAAATAAATATTTTAAACAATGAAAATGTGACAGCAGACCAGGCTCATACTTGTAGTCCCTGAACTCTGGAAGGCTGCAGGATGATTCCAAGTTTGAGCCTAGCTTGGGGAACTTAGTGACTTCGCAAGATCGGGTCTGTAAAGAAGGGGTGGTTCATGCCTGTAATCCCAGCTCTCAGGAGGCAGAGGCTTGCCTGGGCTACATAGTGAGCTTAGGGCCAGCCTGAACTATAAAGCAAGACCCTGTTTCAAAAAAAAGTGGGGGAGGATCTGGAGGTGTTGCTCAGTTCAAAAGCCCTGGGTTTAAGGTTCATTACAGCAAAATAGGAAAATAAAAATAAAAAAGAAAGTGCCGGGCATGGTGGCTCGCGCCTGTAATCCTAGCACTCGGGAGGCAGAGGCAGGAGGATTGCTGAGTTCCAGGCTTGCCTGGGCTACATAGTGAGCTCAGGGCCAGCCTCAACTACAAAGCAAGACCCTGTCTCAAAAAACAAATAAATAAATAAATAAATAAAAATAAAAAAGAAATTAAGGAAACAAGGGCATAAAAAAGATGTCACTGCAACATTAACTGGGTTAGTTGTACAATACTGATGTTATATTTTCCCATTTGGTGTAACTAGATGGTGGTTATATAATAGAATGATTTTATTCCTAGCAAATACACATGAAAGTATTCAGTTGCAAAGGGATTTAATGTCTGCAATTTATTATCAGATGATTCAGAAAGATTTCATACATACATGGAGAGAGAATATCATAAAGCAAATGGGAAAGCAACTGATTAGTCTGACCAGAAGGTATACAGGTGTTTGTTGTTGTTTTGTTTGTTGAGACAGGGTCTTGCTATGTAAATCCAGGCTGGCCTTAAACTCACTATATATATGGGCCGGAATGTAGCTCTGTGGTGCAGTGTCTGCCTGGCGGCACAAGTCCCTGAATTTGATTCTGGGTACAAAAAAAAAAAAATCCCAAACCAAAACTCACTATGCATCCTCATTATGGCCTTGAATTTGAGGTGATCCTCCTGCCACAACTTCCAGAATGCTAGGATCACAGGCATTCGATGCCACACCTGGCTTACAGGAGTTTCTTGTACTGTTCCTTCAACTTTTTTCTTCTTCCCTTCCTTCTCTTCCTTTTTTTCCTTTTCCTTCTTTCCTCTCTCCTTCACCTCTTTCTTTTCCTTTTGTGGTGCTGGGAATTGAACCCAGGGCCTCAAGAAGACTAGCAAGTGCTCTACCATTGAACTGCACCCCCAGACCCTAACAAGTTTAAAATACAGTAATATAAAAATAGGAGGGCCGAGATTTAGCTCAGTGGTTACAGCACCTGCCTAGCAAGCACAAAATCCCTGGTTTGACCACGGTAACCATATACAACAATATGGGGTGTGGTGACTCACACCCACCAGCAGTCAGTACCACACACCACAATGGAGGCCTGATGGCTCAAGACTGTCATCTCAGCACTCAGGAGGCAGAGGTAGGAGGATTGCTGGGTTTGAGGCTTGTCTGGGCTACATAGTGAGCTCAGCACCAGCCTGAACTACAAAGCTAGACCTTGTCTCTAAATAAATAAGTAAGTAAACCAAGAAAAACAAAAACAAAAACAGCTCACGCCTGTAATCCCAGCACTCGGGAGGCAGAGACAGGAGGATTGCTGAGTTTGCTGCGGCTTGCCTGGGCACCACAATGGGCTCAGGGCCAGCCTGAACTACAACGTGAGACCCTGTCTCAAAAAGCAAAAAAACCCCCAAAAAACAAAAAAACACAAAAATTAGCATAAGAACCAGCAGGGAAGAGGTTCATTGGCCAAGTTCAGACCAATCAGAAGGAATAACAAGGGTTGGGGGTGTGGCTCAGGGACAGAGAAATTGTATTCAAGGCCATAGGTTCAGTCCCTGACATAGCAGGAAAAAAAAGATATGGTGAACGTTGAAAGTTGTATTTCAGCAAAAATTAATTCATTTGTCAATTGAAACAAACTGTTGGGTAGATGATTAGGGGGAAAATATGCTATTTGTAGTTTCAAACAGCTACCTTGCACTTGGCTTATCTACTTCATGAGGAACTACTGACTGTGTTGGCCACAGAGGACTCTCGTTGATTCCAACTGGACAAGTGGTCAAACATCATGTTCTCACCTGGGGTAAACTGATGTTCTGGATTTCCTGATGGCCTGCCATGCACATCGCCTTGCCGCCCCAAGTGTTCCACCGGGGAATCTAGACCCCAGAAGAGTCAAAAAACAAAATAAAACACAACACAACAAAACAACAGAAGCCAGCCCAGACTCTTGAAAAGTGTTACTGTCTTGAGAAACTGAAACAAACCCACTGGTGTGACCAGGGACTGTGTTGAGTTCAGCGAGGCTCTGAGGTTGTAGGGTCCCTGGAGCTGAGGCTGCCTGAAGTCTTTCCTATGGTCTCCCACATGCATGGAGCTAGCAAGTGTTTGTCACACACAGACATGGGTGACGTGGGCGTGCTGTCTTCAAGTAGATGAGACTGTACATACACAGAAAAGGCAACCCTGGAATGAATGACAACTGGTGATTGCATAGTCTTCCAGACTCTCCTGTGCACCTGAGCACTGGCCAGGAGTCCACAGGGCCACAAGGAGGCCAGTCAGGCAGCTGGACACATGGAATGGTCAGGGCCAGGTAGCCAAGCAAGGCAGAGTGGGAGCCTGGGTTCACTCAGAATTTAATCAAGTCCATATAGTAGCACAATTTACAATAATGGGTAAATCTTGGAAAAGTCCATACGCCCATTTACAGATGAATGGCTAAAGAAAATGTGGTATTTATTTATTTTCCCTTGAGACAGAGTCTCGCTTTATAGCTCAGAATAGCCCTGAACTCACTGTAGCCCAAGCTGACCTCCAACTCATAGCAACCCTCCTGCCTCTGCCTCCCAGCGCTGGGATTACAGGCTGTTACCACACCTGGCTAGAAAATGTGGTATTTATATACAATGAATCTAAGCATTGTGGTGCAGACCTGTATTGCCAGCATTGGGGAGGCAGAGGCAAGGGGATTGCCACAAGTTCAAGGCCAGCCTGGGCTATGTTGTGAGTTCAGGGTCAGCCTGAACTACAAAGTGAGACCCTGACTCATAAACTGAAGAATGAACAAAAAGAAAGAAATAACTATAGTCCACTAAAATAAATATTTAGTTTGTATACAATGGAGTATTACTCTACCATTAAGAACGATACATTTGAGTCATTTGTAGGAAAATGGAAAGTGAGATAAATCAGACACACAAGCTTAAATCTTGCAGTTTCTCTTCTGTAGGAAACCCAAAGGGTAAATAAGGAATATAATGGTGGATAGGGCTGGAGATTTGGCTCAGTGATTCCAGCGCCTGCCTAGCAAGCGCAAGATCCCTGGTTCTATCCCTGGTAACTACATACAACAATACTGGGCGTGGTGGCTCATGCCCACCTACAATCAGTACCACGTACCACAAATACTGGGTTGTGGCTCAAGTCTGTAATCCCAGCACTCAGGAGGCAGAGGCAGGATTGCTGAGTTTGAGGCTTGCCTGAGTTACATAGTGAGTTGAGGGCCAGCCTGAACTACAAAGTGAGACCCTGTCTCCATTTAAAAAAAAAAATGGAGGATAGATATTGAGAAGTAGAACATATTCACATGGGAAGGGGACCAAGTGAGGAAGGAGAGGGGAAGAGGTTGGGGAAAGGAAAAGGAATAGAAAGAAAAAATGAAAACAAAGTTTTTTTATTTTTATTTTTTGGAGGTACCATGGATGGGGCGGTACCACTTGAGCTAAATGCCCAGCCCAACAAAGTTTTTTTAAATAGAGAAGTGAAAAAGGTTGTAGGGAAAGGAGGGGAAGGAGAAAAGGAAGAATCAAGGAATATTATGTACAGGTACAAATTTCCTGTGATGAACATGATCAATATGGACCACAAATATATACTAATAAAATATAAAGTTTTTAAAAAAGATAATGATTTAGCTAAATCCAGGCAGGCGATTTGGCAAGAGTGGCCCAAGGGGTGAGGGCAGGCACCTTCGTGGCTGGACAGTCAGCAAGGACAAGAGCTTTATTTTTTTTGTTTTGAGGCAGGGTCTCATTTTGTAGTTCAGGCTGGCCCGGAGCTCACTATGTAGTCCAGGCAAGGCCCGAACTCAGCAATCCTCCTGCCTCTGGTTCTCGAATGGTGGGATTACAGGCGTGAGCCACCACGCCTGGCTGGCACTGTGGTATGCGGGTGTGAGTCACCACCGCTGGTATTGTTGTATGTGTTACCCGGGATTGAACCAGGGACCTTGCACTTGCTAGGCAGGCGCTGGAACCACTGAGCTGAATCTCCGGCCCCAGGAGCTATTTTGTAAGATAATGATCCGCTGCAGCCTGGACAGCTGTGAGGTCCTGGTCAGAAGTCCTACAAGGACCCTGGCTACCACGGACTGTGCCCCACTCCGGTTTACCCCGATCTTCACAAACCTCAGGGAACAGGCATTGCACCTCTCCGTCCCCACCCCCGTCAGCTCCTAAACAGAGGCCAAGAATGGGCCAGGAGCCTGGGCAATGAATAGCTTTGTGGGTGGACGGTTACCACAGGAACAGGTGGCCAGAGGCTGGGTCCAGGTACTGGAGTGGCAGAGGGCAGGAGGGTTGTGAGAAGGCAGGAACCACGGACCGTTCAGGTCTGGGCCGCGGTGGCCACACGCCTTTCTCAGGGACCCGCGCTGGCTGCCAACCAGCAAGTGTGGACGGGCGCGGCGCACGTGGCACCGGTTGGGGGAGACCTCGGGCTCTGGCCGTTGCCCGCCTTTCTCTCGGGAGAAACTGGGGGCCGTGAGGCTTGAGAGGCACTCAAAATCCCGACCCCCATCGGGGCGGAGCTTGAGGGAGGGCGGGGTCGGGCGGAGTTTGAGGGAGGGCGGGGCCGGAGCGGGGCCCGCAGCCGGAAGTGCCTGCAGTTTGCCTGGGGCCACGAGGCTGTGCGCTGCGGCGGTTGCTGATAAAGTTGTGGGAAGGCGTGTCTGTCGGGGTCACGTGAGCGGGACATGGCGGCCCCGGCGGGCGGCGGGGTTGTCGCTGTGTCAGTGCTGGCTCCGAACGGGCGGCGCCACACGGTGAAGGTGTCGCCGAGCACTGTGTTACTACAGGTGTGGCCGCCGGCCCGGGTGGACGGGCTGAGGGGAGCCGCCGGTGGGCCCCTGCGGCTGCGCCAGGCGACGGGGCGGGGCGTCTGGTTTGGGGCGCTCGGTGCGCGGACCCGCCTCCTCCGCGCGGCTCCAGCCTGGGCGGGTCCCGGGGTCCGTGCTGGGGGTAGACGGTCCCTGGCACCATGCCAGCTGCACCGCAGTGGCCCAGCGCAGGTGCCATAATCCTCAGCGCAAGGCCGAGCTCGGCTCCTCCGCCCCGCTCTTGGAGTCCGCGCGGACCCAACCTGCGAACTTCCTTCCCGGAAGTGCATTTTGCCTAGTCACTCGCTGTGCTTTGGTTGAGCGCAGCTTGTGACATAAAATGAATGACCTTTAAAAGTGTTTATTGAGCCCCTGCTGCGAGGTGCAAAGAGCATGCCAAGGGATACAGCGCTGTGATAGGAACTCATTGAGTGGGGTGCGCTTAGTTCAAAATTGAGAGATCCGGGAGATTTGGCCGGACCCCCTTGGGCTGGCTGAGGGGAGCTGGGCCTTCTGGGAGGAGGTCCGAGACTTCCGGGCAGAGGGCGCTGGTGCCCTGGGCTTCTGGGCTACAGGGTAGCCCGGGTGGTATGTTTGAGTTTTTGTTTCCTGGGTGTGTATGTAGGGGAACCCTAGGGTGGTAGGAGGATCCCTATGGAAAGTGGTGGCTAAGAGCACAGCGCGTGGGATCAGGCACAGGCAGTCTGGCCAAAGAACTAGGGCGTGAGACAGGACGTGGGTGGTGGTGGGGGTCCTCCTATGAAGAGTGGGCAGGATTTGCAGGTCTGCTGCCCGGAGCTCTTGATTGGGCTGCACATTGGCCTTGTACCGAGTTAGTTTTGCTTGGGCATCCAGCGGCCAGCTCATTCCAGACTGACCTCTGTGCTTGAAGAGTAAGTGCCCTGGTCATTCATGGGGTGGGGGAGGTCACTGTCCTCTTGTTTTTCAGATTCTGGAGGACACGTGCAGGCGGCAGGACTTCAACCCCAGTGAATATGACCTGAAGTGAGTTCCATCTCACTGTGGGCTCCCAGTTGTCTGTTCCCAGTGGTTTGGCAGATCCTGCTTAAACAAAGTTTACTCTTTGCTAGTTCTAGAGGTCTGAAGTCCAAAATCAAAGTGCTAGACAACCATGATGGCACCTGGCTGTAATCTCAGCAGTTGGGAGGCTGAGGCAGGATGATCACTGAGAGTTGTAAGCCAACCTGGGCTATAAGACACCCCCCCCAAACAAACAAAAATCAAGGTGCTGACAGGGGTGTATTCTTTTTTCACCAGTTTTTACTTTTATTAGTACATTATATAACAATTACATTTCATTGTGGGGAGTTGGTACATGTACATAACACACCTCAGTTATCTTTTCATTCCTTTCTCTTCTGCCTCTTTATCCCCTTCCCACTTGAAAAAAATGTGGAGCACTTCTTGAACCTGCTTGTCATTTTCATGGCAAGGGGCAGGCTGATGTCTATATTGTTCCAGTTTTAGTGTATGTGCTGCTAAAGTCAGCACAGGGTTATATTCGGATCATTCTCTGGAGAAGCACTTCTTTTTTGCTCTTCTGTGAGCCTGGTGGTTCCTTGGTTTGTAGCTGTGTTATTCCAGTTTCTGGTTTTGTCTTCATGTGATTTGTCTTGGGACAGTCATGGTGAACCTATGGCATGCACGCTGTAGTGGGCTATTTTTTTTTTTTTTTTTTGAGACAGGGTCTCACTTTGTAGTTCAGGCTAGCTCTGAGCTCACTATGTAGCCCAGGCAAGCCTCGAACTCAGCAATCCTCCTGTCTCTGCCTCACGAGTGCTGGGATTACAGGTGTGAGCCACCACGCCCGGCACTGTGGTGTGTGGTACTGATTGCTGGTTGATTGGTGGTGGGTGTGAGTCACCACGCCCAGCATTGTATGTGGTTACCGGGGATCGAACTCAGGACCTTGTGCTTGCGAGGCAGGCACCGGAACCACTGAGCTAACCCTCCGGCCCCTTTGTGTTATTTTGAAGTTTTTTGTTGTTTTTTTGAGACAGGGTTTCGCTTTGTAGTTCAGGCTGATCCTGAGCTCACTATGCAGCCCAGGCAAGCCTTGAACTCAGCAATCCTCCTGCCTCTGCCTCCCGAGTGCTGGGATTACAGGCGTGAACCACCATGCCCAGGACTGTGGTACATGGAGTTGATAGCTGGTGGGTGTGAGTCACCACACCTGCTGTTGTTGTATGTGGCTACCAGGGATAGAACTCAGGACCTTGTGCTTGTTAGGCAGGTGCTGGAACCACTGAGCTAAATCTCTGGCCCCTGTGTATTTTTTGAGATAGCATCTCAGAGTGCATTTTAGGATGGCCTTGAACTCACTTTGTAATCCAGCCTCAGACTTGTAGTAATCTTCCTGCATCAGTGCTGGGATACAAATGTGTGCTATGACGACTGGCTTATTCTGTGTTTTGGAGACAAGGTGTCTTTATGTAGTCCAGGCTAGTCATGAACTCAGTGTGGCTTATACTGGCCTCAGACTTGTCATGATCCTCCTGCCGGAGCCTCCAGAGACTAGGATTTTAGGCAGGTGCTACCATGCTAGGCTTCATTCCAATTCTTAATTACAAAGAATGTAAAAAAACCTGTGTAGCAAATGAGGTCACATTCTCAGGTTCTGGGGCACTGATGACTTTTTTGAGCTCCACCCAGTCTTGGAGCATAGAGGCCTGTTAGGACGTGGGAGTGATGAGAGTGGCCATTTAGCTGGTGTCTGTTGCCCATTCAAGAGTGGCACCAGCTGGGTGTGGTGGCTCACATCTGTAATCCCAGCACTTGGGAGGCAGAGGCAGGAGGATTGCTGAGTTTGAGGCTTGCCCGGGCTACATAGTGAGCTCAGGGCCAGCCTGAACTACAAAGCGAGACCCTGTCTCAAAAACAGAAACAAAAAAGGGTGGCAACAGAACAGAGCTGGGTATTTTTGAGAATTCTCCTCAGCCTTTTTTCCTTTTTTTTTTTCCCCCGTGGCTCTGCTTTTGGCCCTGGCCCATATCAGGATCTATAGGCATTTTCCTTGGCCTGGCTGGAGATTCGTGTTTCTGCCCTCCTGCTCCTTTCCCTGCTGCGCAGGCTACACCCTGAGTCAGTGCTGTACTTCTCTCTCCTTTCCAGAGGCCCCTGAGATCAGGAACCTGTCTTTTTGTCTCTGTAGGTTGTAACTCTGCTCTTGCAGCCATAGGGGGTGTGGGAGTTATTCTCTGGCCGAGATGGGGTCGGGACAAGTCGGACTGGATGGATAGCATGTGCTGTGCTCTGTGCTGCAGGTTTCAGAGAACGGTGCTCGACCTCTCTCTCCAGTGGAGATTTGCCAACCTACCTAACAATGCCAAGCTGGAGATGGTCCCTGTGTCCCGGAGCCGCGAGGGGCCTGAGAACATGGTATGTGGCTGGCTGTGAGTCCAGCAGGCCTGCTTCTCTGGCCTCTGTTCAGACCATCAGAAAACAGGGTAGTTCTGTAGTATGCTGAGGGTTGGCCGTGGGCCTGACAAGGCTTAGGAAAGTCCTGTAATCCAGTCTGCCTTTCTGGCCAGAGCTACTTGTTCTACTCAGAATCCATAATGTCTGGAAATGCAGATTATTGTTACTGTTATCTTTGGTGGGGTTAATGGCATGCTTTTGTGCTGGTTGTCTGCAGCATTCACCCACCAGCCTGATGTGTAGTCAAAAGATGTATAGAACCCAAAAAGCTGTAGGAGCCTCCCAGCAGCCAGCTCACAGGAGACTCCTGTGACAAAGCAAACTGGACCTAGCTGTGGCACTGCCCACTCACAAAGCTCCTTCCCAGGCTACATCAGATGGTTCTTGATGCATTAGGAAGTCAGCTGGTCATCACAGGTGAAAAGACAGTTGTAGCCATTGTTGCCTTGTTTATTGTGTTGCTGCTGTCCTTAACTCATATGATAGTGTGTTTCCTCTGTGCTGCCAAAAGGTGCTTTTAAATTTTTGTCAGGAGACCAGTAGGCTTGGTGCAGGTTGTGGGTTGCTTTCTAAAGCCACTGCTTGCCCTGGCCAAGCCAGATGTCGGTGGGCAGACCAACCCTAAGACAGGTCTTTTTGTGTTACTGCTGCAGCTTTCATTGGCTTCGTGGAAGGGACCCTGACCCTCTGGGGGTCCCTGGGAGGCGCATGAGGGTGAGAGGCTCTGGCGGCTGTCACATAGAGTGGCTCCTCCCCTGTTTCACTGAGACTTAATGTAAATGCACTTGAAGAAAAAATTTTGTGGCTGAAACAGCAGTGTTTTCATAACTTTGGGGGTTGTACATTGGGCCGTGGTGTATGTCTTGATGGTGGGATTTACTGTCTGTCACTTTTGGTCTCTTACGGTTCTAGGGATTGCATCCAGGACCTTTGAATCACAATATGGCTTCAGCCTCCCAGATGACTGGATTATAGGCATGTGCCATTGGTAGATGGGTGATTTTCCCAGAAGAGGATGTTCTTTGTGTTTTTTTTTGCTTTTGAGACAGGGTCTTGCTTTGTAGTTCAGGCTGGCCCTGAGCTCACTTTGGTGCCCAGGCAAGCCGCTGCGAATTTAGCAATCCTCCTGTCTCTGTCTCCCGAGTGCTGGGATTACAGGCGTGAGCCACCATGTCCGGCACTGTGGTATGCAGTGTTGATTGTTGGTGGGCGTGTCCCCACACCCAGCATTATATGTGGTTCCCGGGATCGAACTCAGGACCTTGCGCTTGCAAGGCAGGTGCTGGAACCACTGAGCTAACCCTCTGGCCCCAAAAGGATGTTCTTTCTTTCTTTCTTTTTTTTTTTTTGCTTTTTGGAGACAGGGTCTCACTTTGTAGTTCAGGCTGGCCCTGAGCTCACTATGGTGCCCAGGCAAGCTGCCACAAACTCAGCAATCCTCCTTCCTGTCTCTGCCTCCCGAGTGCTGGGATTACAGGCGTGAGCCACCACGTCCAGCATAAAGGATGTTCTTTTTTATGTTTACAGCCAGGCTTTGTTCATTAGCATGTCTGTCACTTGGTGGTTGGGCCAGAGGGACTTTTCCTCCTTTCTAAGTATTACTTCTCTTGATTAGGCACAAAATGATGAAAAATAGATTTATAAAAAGGCATTGTGTGCGGTTAAGAAAAAAATTAAGAAAAACACAATGTGTTAGTTGTCTCTTGCTAGAAACAGATTGACCCAAACCTGGTTACCCCGCACCAAACACCACCCGTAGCAGGGGTCTGAGGGCCGGCTCAGAAATATCTCTGCTCAGTGTCTGGTGGGCCTTGCTGGCTGTGACATGGGCTCGAGGGCTCGTTGTTGGGCTGGGAGTGTGTCCATGATGGCTGTTACCTGTGGCACCTGCACACAAGTATGTACCCTCTTCACATATTTACACAGCCCTCTGGGTCTCCTAGTGGGTCTCTCAGGGACCCTGGGCTGTGTATTCTGGGACACTGCCACAGGTTGGCTGCTGTTCTACCTAACGAGGCTCTCATGTCCTGCCCTCTAGGTTCGTGTGGCTTTGCAGCTGGATGATGGCTCTCGGTTACAGGACACTTTCTGTTCAAGTCAGACCCTCTGGGAGCTCCTCAGCCACTTTGCACAGACTAGGTGAGTGTCTGTGGGCTCATTCCACGCCTCTCAGCACAGGTGCCACTGTGGGCCCCGGCTGGCCTGACACCTGTCCTGCTTCTGGTTGTGTTTTTGGTGTAGAGAGGACTGAGTTGAGACCTGTTTGCCAGTCCACACTGGCAAGGTGCTGGTAGGTGTGGGTTGGCCAGTGGCTGGTGCTCCTGAGCTTCCAGGTCCAATAGCCCTTCTAGTCTGCCATGCAGAGCAAGGGCAGGCTTCCACCTGCCTGCACCATGAAGGCTGGTGGACAGCGAAGGGGAAATGGGGTGCTAGGTGCATCGTCCCCTGCTTGTGTTTTCCTGGACTGGATCCTTGAGTAGAACAGTCCACATGGTGGCCCCTCTTTTGGCCACCTCTAGGTGTAAAGCTACAGTATGGAAATAAGTCTCTTTAATGATACTGGTCTGTCCTGTCTCATTTGTTCCTGAATGAACAAAGGGGAGCCTTTTTAAATTTGGATCTTATATTGTGTGATGTAAGTCTTTACTGTAAGGGGTCAGCCAGCAAAATGGAAGAATTGTTAGGCGTTTGGCTGTGAGTCACTTGCCTTCTCTGGGCACCTGGGGCCTGTCTGTACCATGGTGTGTATGTGAGCTGAGCCCATGTGTTGACTGCTGAGAACAGAATCTAACGTGGTAATATGGGAATTGGAAGGTGTCTCTCAGTGGGCGCTCACAGTGGCCCACAGGTGGAAAGACTTCTGTAGAAAAGCACACTCTGAGCAGCTGTGAAGTATGCAGGGCCTAGGCCAACACTGCTCAGGCTGTGGGACTGAGCCCCTTTGGATAGAGGCTTCACCTTGGTGAGCAAAGTCAGTCCAAGCACCAGTCAGCAACCTCTGTGGGCCCAGCTCCATTGTGTCAAGAGACCTTTATCCAGGGACATCTTGTGAAATGCAGGACCTGGGATGGAGGGGCTGAAGGTCCTTGGTGATGGGCAGGCCTGGAGCCCCTGAGGGGCAAGAGTAGTGCCTGCAGAATTTTTTTTTTTGAGATAGGGTCTCGCCCTGTAGTTCAGGCTGGCCCTGAGCTCACTATGTAGTCCAGGCAAACCTCGAACTCAGCAATCCTCCTGCCTGTGCCTCCCGAGTGCTGGGATTACAGGCGTGAGCCACCACACCCGGTTGTGCCTGCAGAATTTTACAGGAGCTGCCTGTCTGGGTTCTTTGCACTGCTGTAGTCACAAAGAGTCAGTAGAAGGGGTTGCTCCTAGACCAGGATGAAGGCCCTGATTGCCCTGACACTGCCTGGGGAACCTGCTGCACCTCAGAGGGGCTCTGGCCTTCACTGTGGTGCCAGAGCCTAGTGCCCTCAAGGCGAGAGAGGCAGGGGGATGTAAAGCTAAGCAAGCATGAAAAACATGAGTGAGGGGGCCGGAGATTTAGCTCAGTGGTTCTGGTGCCTGCCTCGCAAGAGCAAGGTCCTGAGTTCGATCCCTGGTAACCACATACAATGCTGGGCATGGTGACTCACGCCCACCAGCAATCAATACCACATACCACAGTTCTGGGTGTGGTTGCTCACGCCTTTCATCCTAAAATTTGGGAGGCAGAGGCAGGAGGTTTGCTGAGTTTGAGGCTTGCTGGGCTACATAGTGAGCTCAGGGCCAGCCTGAACTACAAAGCCAGACCCTGTCTAAAAAAAAAAAAAAAAACATGAGTGAGGGAGGATGCAGGACCCAAGGGAGAGGCCATCTAGGCCAGGACACTGTCCTCAGGTGGTGCCCTGTGCTGTGTGGAGGGTCAGGATACCCAGGTCCGGGGCTGCTTCCGCTTAGGGTTGCCTCAGTCCTCAATCCTCAGATGTAAACTAAGGATTTGGCCCCAGGGCACTCCTGTGTCCTAGGGTGACCCCTGAGCAGGAGCTGGAAGAGGTGGGGACCCCTGATATTGACAAAGGCCCCTTAGGACTAGTGGGTTGTGTAAGTGAGGTGCAGTTGAAGGAGCAGGGGAAGAAAACATGGGCACCCTTTCCTTGGGAGGAGGGGCCCTAGGGAGGTCACGGCCAGAGTTCACAGCCTGACGAGCTGAGCAACAGGTAATAACTGCAGATTTGTGCCTGGCTTTTAGTTGTAAATGTGTCATGTACCTCTTACTAAAGATTATCAGGTGGGCTGGAGATTTAGCTCAGGGCTTCCGATGCCTGCCTAGCAAGTGCAAGGTCCCTGGTTCAATCTTTGGAACCACATACCACAATACTGGGTGTGGTAATGCACACTCACTTGCAGTTGGTACCTCACACCACAGTGCTGGGCATGGTGGCTCTGAGCTACAAAGTGAGGTCCTGTCTCAAAAGAAAAAGATTATCACAGTCATCCTACCTGCCAGGTCATCTGTGAGTGGACATGGTGCCCTGTGTACCTGGTCTGTGCCAGCAGTAAGCTGCCCACTGTGTGGCCTGCACCACAGACCTGGGGCAGTGTCCAGTCCTCACCCCCTGGATTATTCCTTTGGGCTAATTCCAGAGGCAGAATTGTAGAGCTATCCTTAACTTTTCATTTCTGAATGTTCAGACCCAAGCATGTCTTGGAAGCTGGCCCCATATTTTATGAAGCCAAACGGAGGCCCTGTGGTGACCATGTTTCCAGTATCATGGGAAGGCCTGGATGCCCCAGGAGGATGCAGGGTGGAGATGACCTGGGAGATGAGGGAGGAGCCTGTGCAAATTCTATTTCCAACTGGCTTTTTTTTTTTTTTTTTTTGAGACACGGTCTTGTTTTGTAGCTCAGGCTAGCCCTGAGCTCACTATGTAGCCTCAAACTCAGCAATCCTCCTTCCTCTGCCTCTGGAGAGTGCTGGGATGACAGGCATGCACCACTACGGCTGGCATTGTGGTGTGTGGTACTGATTACTGGTGGGCGTGAGTTATCATGCCTGGCACTGTGGTACATGGTTACTGGGGACCAAACTGAGGACCTTGAGCTAAATCCCTGGCCCCAATTGACTTTTCTCTTGATCCTTCCTGGAATCTGGGAGGTTCTGGGGTCTGTTGAGTGCCACTCCTGTGTGTATATGCATAAGGTGCCAAGGTCAGGGACTGTAAGGGACACTTAGGAACCCTCAGAGGTGATGTGGGTTCAGGGTATTTGGGAACCACCAGGGAGTTTCCTGGCCTAGAGGCAGCACACATTTTAGAAGGCAGCTTCCTTTTGAACATGGACATGGCCCAGTCCTGATCCCCAGTGTCTGGATCAGTGTTGGCTGCTGGGAATACCACACAGGCCACACTTGAGGCCACAGAGCTAACTTAGAATTTTATAGTAACCACATTAAAGAGAAGGCAAAAACAGGTGTAATTAATTACAGTAATATGTTAATTAGTGCACCCCAAATCTCCTTGAATATGTGGTCAGTAGGATGGTCACTGGCATCGGTACACAATTTTGGAAATGCACTGTGTCTTGTACTTGGAGTTTGTCTCCCCCTGGCTGGCTACTGTGCAGATAGGCCTGGCTGTTCTTCCTGCTGCATCTTGAACTCTGCAGCTGGGAAGGTACCAGGAGAGGGCTCCGAGCTGCTGCCTCTGGGCTGCCGTGTGTTTCCATAATGTGATGGTTCGCCCATAAGATGAGCTTGAATTGCCACCCTGACTTTAGGGGACTGTGCTCCTGCCTGCCCAGACTGCACCTGTGCTTTAATCTAGGCTCGTGAAATGGAGTGCTCCCTTGGTGATTAGGCAAGGCACAGATGGAAGTAAAGGTGCCATCATTTGAAGGCCCTGGGGCATGTGGCCCCACATGGTAGAGGTTGGGAGTGTTTGGAGGAAAGGACCTGGGGCTTTGCTCAGGGTTGTTTCCCAGGAGGAGCTGTAGTCCATGGTGCGCTCCAGGAAGTCACTGTTTATTCCCTGTGGGTTTCCACTGAGTGGGGGAGTGCGGCCTAGCAGGCTCCACCCAGCTGTCCCACAGGCAGGGCCGCCAGGAGTTGTGGAGTAGGGCTGAGGTAGGGGTGGGCCACATGAATTGCTGGGAGGAAGGGAGAACTAGAAGCTGTCTAGAGAGAGGTTGCAAAATTAGGCTCGTGTTTGACAGAGACAGTGAGGACCTATAACAGAGACAGCATCTCATTGGCTGCTGCACTCTACACCCACCCATCCTGGACTCCAGTTGTGCTCTGCCGTGCTCTGCCCTCGCCCTTAGTCAGTTTGGGAGTGATGTGAGTCTCTCCTAAATGTCACGTTTATGACTCACTATACAGGGCGATTAGCCTCTTAAAGGTGCCAGCTCTGTGCCAGCTTCCCATTGTGTGGGTTACCTCCTGGTTGAATTCTGCTTCCATGGCCCCTGTCCTTTTCTCCCAGTCCAATTTCCGTCCAGCTTTGAAGAGGTCCACGCTTTCTCCAGTTCCCATCCTGCAGGGTCTAGGTGGTCTGTGGAGTCACTGGGGAGCGTGGGGCTGCAGGGCGGGGCTGCCGGTGAGGATGGGCTCTGCTGATGCCTGAGGGCCAGCCTGTGGCCACACTTGGGGTATACTCATGAGCCCAACAGGACCTGACTCAGAGCTCCTGGCCACGGCTCTTGGGACAGGACCTGTGGCTGCTCTCTTCAGGCCTCTGGTAGGCTCAGTGGCCTGGGCCTCCGTGTTCTTTCTAGCCTGACAGGAGCCATAGGACTGAGTTGTCACGTGGTAGTGGCTGAGACACCTACTCCCCTCAGAAAGGAGCCTCACCCTTGCTGGGTCTCCTGAACTGGGAGCCACACTCTGCTTGCAGTTGAAGCCCTGCTGGCTTTTGCTAGTGCTGTCAGTGTGGGCTGTCTTTGCATGGGGAATGTGGTGATGCCAGGCTTTTTTGGCAGTATTATTGTTTGTACCAGCCTGGTTTGGTCAGGCAGGGATAGCT
Organism: Thryonomys swinderianus; assembly: GCA_004025085.1. Classification (NCBI taxonomy): domain Eukaryota; kingdom Metazoa; phylum Chordata; class Mammalia; order Rodentia; family Thryonomyidae; genus Thryonomys; species Thryonomys swinderianus. Next base: position 17,436 of record PVIC010006059.1, on the reverse strand, counting down.
GGAAGGTTTTGATTGGACACAGTTGTTGAACCCTGGGTGGTGTCCTGAGCCCTTTGTGGGTGAAGCATATAGGTTTGGCCAGGGGAGATTGGCCTTGGAAGTGGGGCTTTGTGGGCTCCCCAGCATTCTCTGTCATGGCAGAGAGTCTTCAATTGTGTGGGTGGGTGGGCTCCCCAGGAGCCTCCAGGCTTGGTTTGTCACTGCAGAGGACTGCTTTTGGCTGCTTTTGGTCTGGCCTGAGGTACAGGGCCAGGGACTCGGGATGCTGAGGATGTGTGAGGTCTGCACAGGACCATCTTCTGGTTGTTTGTTTGGGACTGAGGGCAGTGCTTGCAGGGCTGGGTGGCACAGGTCTGGAAGCGATTTTGGCTGCCCCTCCCTGAGCCTGTGGGCACCCGATATGTTTACAAGCTGCTCCTTCAGCGCCACAAGGGAATGTGGCCTGCCTGCTGTTTCCTCGGGAGAAGCTGTGCATCAGAGCTGGGCTGCCTCGGTGTGCTGCTGTGCTGTGACCCTGTTTGTGATTTGTAGTCCCACGGTACCCTGGGGAAGAGCTTTTAGAAAGGGGACTGGCCATGCTCAGCTGCATCAGGGCCATGGGCAGCTCTGGGCCATATGACTTGGCCAGCTCTGCGATGACCAAGCTCTCCCTATGGTGGGTCAGTTATACATCTAGCTCTCAAGAGGCAGAAACCTCACTTAGCCTGATCTTCCTGGTGTACTCTTCCTCCAGTATCTTCCTTACTGACCTTCTGGCCTCCTTTGTCAGGATTTCAGAAAGGGTTCCCCCTGGCCTGGGCCTGCACCCTTTGTCACGCCAGCACAGTTTGGGGTCTTGTGTATCCCTGAGTGCTGGGGCCACACAGGGTCTCTTGACAGGTCAAGTAACTGTTCTTTTGATAAAGCTCAGGTGCAGTGACCTGTTATGTGGTGACTCAAGGGTTGCTGGAGTCTGCCTGGCTCTGCGCGTGGACGTCATGTATTCCCACGGCCAGAAGCCTACTCTGGGGAGTGGGCTTCATGTGGACATTGTACTCCGTGGGCCCGTGGGGTCTGTGCTGTCCTGGTGAGGCCTCAAGAGGCATCTGGGATGAGGATTGCTGGGTAATGGGCAGGCAGGCTGCATCCCAGGAGTGGGGAAAGAGCAGAGCAAGAGAAGTGAAGGAAAGCGAGCCAGACCCACCCCACAAACAGGACTGTGCTTGGTTGCCATGAGGTCCTGCCACTGTGCCATGACTTCCTGGCTCTGGACTCAGTCTTTCTTGCCCAGGGCCTTTTCCCACTTCCCCTTACATTAATTTTTTTTCCCAGTACCAGGGGTTGAACTCAGGACCTTGAGCTTTTTTTTTCTTTTTTGTTTTATTGTGATATAGGTACATTTTATATATACATTATGATCATACTCAACATTGAGAGGACCTTGTGTTTTTTTCTTTTTTTGAGACAGGGTCTCGCTTTGTAGTTGAGGCTGGCCCTGAGCTCACTATGTAGCCAGGCAAGCCTCAAACTCAGCAATCCTCCTGCCTCTGTCTCCTGAGTGCTGGGATAATAGGCGTGAGCCACCAAACTCGCATTTGTGGTATGTGGTACTGATTGCTGGTGGGTATGAGTCATCACACCCAGTATTGTTGTATGTGGTTACCCGGATTGAACCTTACGCTTGCAAGGCGACGCTGGGACCCCTGAGCTAAATCTCTGGCCCCCAACCTTATGTTTTTTTTTTTTTTTTTTTTTTTTTTGAGATAGGGTCTCGCTTTGTAGTTGGCCTGAGCTTACTATGTAGCCCAGGCAAGCCTCAAACTCAGCAATCCTCCTGCCTCTGCCTCCTGAGTGCTGGGATTACAGGCGTGAGCCACCACACCAGCCACTGTGGTATGTGGTATTGATAGCTGGTGGGCGTGAGTCACCACACCCAGCATTGTATGTGGTTACCGGGATCGATCTCAGGACCTTGTGCTTGCGAGTTAGGCACCAGAACCACTGAGCTAACCCTCCGGCCCCTCAACCTAGTGTTTTTGAAGCAAACGCCATACCATGGAGCTGAATCCCTAGCCCACCTTTACCTAATTTTTATGTTAACTTTTCTTTTTTCTTTTCTTCCTTTCTTTCATACTCTCTTTTTTATCCATCCATCCAGTTTATCTACTAAAGATCTCGCTAAGTTCTTAAGTATCCCAGGTTGAGCTCAAACTTGTGGTTCTCTTGCCTCAGCCTCCCAAATAGCCGAGTTAGTCTGCGCCTTGCCCTCTGGTCATGAGTCCTGTGTTTTCCATTCCAGACAGCCTGTTGGGTTTATAGCAGCCATGAGCCCAGCAGGATCATGACCTCTTCCTCTGCCTCAGCCCTGCCTGGGCCTTGTTACCCCTCTTGCTTTCCTCCTTGGAGAAGGGCTAGTCTTGGTGTACCTACTTCTTTCTGGGGTGAATTTTATGATGGGCTTTTTGGAAGAGGAGGAATAACCTTGCCTTCATTTCCCACGGTATCAGTGTAGAAATGTGCTGGGGCCAGGAAGCAGCAACACCTGAGCTTTGCCAGGTCAGCGTGTCTGTCAGGCTGCAGTGTGCTCACCTGGCTGCCTGACTCTGGCAGAGGGGTGCAGAGTCACCTGACGGACATGGGGTGTCTTGCCAGCAAGCACAGCCCCAGACTGCAACCTTGTCCAGGTACTGAGATGAGGGGAGGCTGGGCAGGTCCTGGTCCTCCGTGTGTGTGGAGTAGCAGGCAGGTGGGACAGTGGAGGAGAGATCCTGTCCTGCTCTGGTCATGGCCTTTCGTGCTCCATTGCGTTGTCCTGTGTCCCCAGCCCATGTCAGTGACAGAGTGGCCCATTGTGCTGCCTGGGTGGCCCAGCTGTGCCCAGGCCAGTTCTGCCATTCACTGCCTGCAGTCAGTTTCTCCTTCTTGTCTGGAGTGGGTGTCTAGGGAGCTGACTCTGCCCTGTCTAATCAGTGCTCTGTAAATGTTGTTTTTTTCTTTTGGACAAGGGAATTGAACTCAGGGTTTTCCTTTGCCAAGGAGGTACAGTGCCAGTTGACCTCTGCTTTGTGTCAACCTCCATATCCAGGCACAGAAGGGATATATCATGGCCTGGGTTACATGGCTGATTCTTGTGGTGAGGTACAGTCTAGCTCCCTAGGGGCACTGGGCTGGGCACAGGGGACCAGCTGTGACTCCAGTGTTTGTGTGGATCAGGAGCTGAGGCCTAGCCCTTCTGCAGAAGCCTGTGCTCTTTGTCCCCCTCAGTCTGGGTGGAGGGAACAAGATGTTGTGGGTCTGATGGCCTTAGGGACTGGCCTCATTGCTCTGGGTCCATTTCCTAGATTTGTACCCTGGTGCTGATTCTGGTGGTCTCAGTGGGCAGTGAGTCTCTTAGGGGCAGCTTCAGGTGGAGACCAGACCCCAGGCCCCAGGGCCTGTTTCAGGGCCCTAGACTTGAGCATGTCTCAGAATAGTACAGTTGGCAGTGTGCTGCCTGAGGGGTGCTGGGCAAGGCCTCTTGTTTATCTCTTGTGGGGCCTGGCCTCAAGGTTGGGGATGGGTGAGTAGCCCCAAGCATTGCAGTGATGGCTGAGGCCCTCTCTCATGTCTGTGTAGCTGTTGGCTGCCTCCTCTCGGTGATTGTGGAGCACAGGAGGGGTCCTCCACAGCTGTCCCATGAGGCAGGTCCCTGATGTTTCCTTTTCTGTCCTGTAGGGAGCATCTACAGCGGTTGGGCGACGTGACCCCTGCCTGTGTGTACATGTGGTATGAGGTAGGTGGGTAGGTGTCCCCCCCAGCCCCCACTCATTGCCTGCTCAGCCAGTGGCCCACTTTCCAACCTGGAAACTTTGCTGCTGCACAGTCTTCAAAGGGCGGCTGGGCAGCAGGCTGCTGAAAGCATGATGTGTTTCATGGAAAAAGTGCGCCGTGGCCCCCTGGAACCCACTGCGGCTACTGGGCTGCTCCCGAAACCTCCCTCAGTGCTCTGTTTGTTTTTTCAGCTTCTCTCAAAGCCCAAGAGTCACAAAAGTGGTTTTATTTTAATAAATATTTGCTTTGCTTCGTATTTTGATCTTTTTCAAAACTGAGGGCAGCGTGGTGCGGCAGAGCCTGGCAGTGAGGCCCTGCATTTGCCAGCCCTGCCTGTTTGGAGGACCCTCCTAGTGCTCCATCCCCTGGCTTCACAGGAGCTTTTTTGTTTTAGTGCTGGCCCAGTGCCCTTAATTGGCGGGGGTGGGGGCAGGCGCTGTCCCTGAGGGGCCTCGGAAGGTCCCTGCCATGGATGGGACTTCACCATTTATGTTCAGTCATGGTTCTCTGACCCAGAGCTGTGAAGGGCAGAGGAGTCCTCAGAGGAACACAGTTTGGGATAGCATTCTCCCAGAAGGTGTTGATCCACAGAGCTTCAGGGCCTCGGCTGACTTATCAGGCCAGCCTTCTGGCTTCTGTGTTGTGCCCTGAGTCCAGCCCTGAGGGACAGTTCTCTGGAGGGAGCTCAGTAGGTCTCAGCCTGGCCTGCCTGAGTTGCTGTCAGGAATAACCATGAGGGGAAGATTGGCATGAGGTGCAGTGTCCCCCAGGCATTGCTGGCCAGAAGGGTACAGTGGTGTGGGGCCCATCTTTGCCTCTCTCTGCCCCAGAAGATTGGCCAAAGAGCTGTCCAAGTGTGTATAGCCTCCTGGTCTTCAGCTCATCTGGCCCTACTGTCTCTGTGTCAGCCTTGGGTAGGGCTCTGGTTATACCCTCGGCTCACCCCCGTCTTCCATGTCTGGCCTCATTGGGCTTGGTTCAGTGGTGAGGAGGTCTGGCTGGGTTGGGAGACAGTCAGTGGTTACTCAGTAGCTATAGGTTAGATGCATGCTGGGCCTTGTGGAGCATGTGAGATGGTAAAGATAGGTAAGGGGTGGCAGGAGCAGGGACCTGGTCAGCATGGGGTCTGGGTAGGGCTTGGTAGGGCTTTGTCCCAGGCAGACGGGTCCAGGAGAGGGGTCCACATGTCCTGTTTGTCCTTCTGCAGGTGACTGGAGAGGCCGCCCTGCGGAGCACAACCCTGCAGTCTCTTGGCCTCATAGTGGGGAGTGCCACCATCAGGTAGGGAAGTGCAGCTACTGGCTGGGGTCTCTTCAGTTAAAAATTGTGGCCTTGCTGAGTGTGGTGGCACAAACCTGTGAGCCCAGCTACTCTGGAGGCTGAGGTAGGAAGACTGCAAGTTTGAGGCTAGCCTGGGCAACCTAGTGAGGCTGTGTTTTAAAGTTTACAAAGGATAAGAATCTAACTTAGAAGTAGAAGAGCTTTTAGTATATGCAAGGCTCTGGGTTCTTTGCCAATATGACCACAAAAATGGAAGAAAGACCTTGAAACAAAGAGTGAAGAAGGAATGCGAGAGCTGTAATGGGGCCATGGTCTTGGGGGCTGGTGGAGGCTGCTGGTGCCCTGGTGGACCCTCCTAGGCCACTTTCTTTGGTCCAGTGGTGGAGTGGAGTTAGGGAAGAGGTAATCTAGTGTTCTTGGGAGAGGCCAGGAGAAGGGGAGGGCTGTCTGTGGCATCTCACTGGCTTTTTTGCTCCCATTCAGGTTTGTCATGAGGCAGTCTGACCCAGCTGGCAAGCAGGAACCTGGGGCCATCAGGAGCAAGACTCCAGGAAGCCCAACTTTCTCCATGTCAGCCAAACAGGCTGCCACAAACCCTCAGCTCCCCTTGAATTCTGGGGAGCTCAGCAGGGGAGACCTGAGCCATCCAGACGATACAGCTACCTTGGAGACTGACCTTGTGGGTCCAAAGAAAGTGGATGCTCAGAAGAAGCAGAGTATGAAGGAGCCCACACCTACCCCCTTCATTCCTTTCTCTGGTGGAGGACAGCGGCTAGGTGGCCCTTCTGAGTCCTTGAAACCTCTAACCTCACCATTGGCAAAGACAGCCAAAGTCTTCTCCTGCCCTGGAGGCCCCTCTGAGCCCAAGAAATTGAAACCTGGTGAGGAATCTCAGGAGGAGCCAAAGCCAGAGCTGGTAAGGAGTGTGCTGGGCCTTGTACTTGGGGTTGATCAGCTGGGGTTGTGGCAGCCAGGGACATGCCATTGTCTCCTCAGGATATAACTGGTGCAGTTCTCTTTGATGCCCACCTTTTTTTTTTTTTTTTTGAGATGGGATCTTGCTTTGTAGTTCAGGCTGGCTCTGAGCTCATTATGTAGTCCAGGCAAGCCTTGAACTCATAGCAATCCTCCTGCCTCTGACTCCAGGGTGTTGGGATTACAGGCGTGAGCCATCATGCCTGGCATTGTGGTGTGTGATACTGACTGCTGGTGGGTGTGAGTCACCATGCCCAATATTGTGGTATGTGGTTACCGGGGATTAAACCAGGGACCTTGCACTTGCTAGGCAGGAACCACTGAACTAAATCTCTGGCCCTACACCCACTTTCTTGAAGCTCTCCTTCAAACCTGTCACTTGCAAGGTTTTGACAGATGCATTCCCCATAGTAGCACCGTCTTGCCACCCAAGAATGTTGCTACTTGGCGCTCTGTATCCATAAGGGATGTTAAGGTGAGTCCATTCTCTTGTGTTGACTTGGAATGCCTGCTGTCTTCCCTCCCACTCGGTTGGGAGGTTTTGATTAGGCGCTTGACATTAGGAAAGTCTCTGGGCACTGTCCCACATTAAGTATTTAATCCTGAGCCAAGTGCTTCAGTGTGTTGGTCTTCCAGTGCTGGCCAGCAGGTGTGAGGGGCATGCACAGTGGTTTTATGAGGCAGAAGTAGGTGGCAAATTTGCCTAGTAGTCAGATCTGTAATGTGCATTCAGAAGCTAAGAGGAGGACTTCAGCTTGCCTGGGCTGCTCCAGTGTGGAAATTTCTGCTGGCTGAGGTTGAACTCGGCCAGGAGGAGAGAACCACTTTCCCTGAGACTTTATGAAATGTTGGTGGCCTACCCAAGCACCTACCACCTTGCCTTTTCTCTTGTGATAGCTTTGTTAGACCTTATTATTGTGTACGCATCCATGTCATAGTGAAGATCTTTATTGCATTTCCTGCAACTGAGATTTGTTAGTTCCCTGAGTCTTTCTCTGCTCCTGTCCTGGTGATGTCTGCCCCATCACCCTGGGGATGGGAGGGGCCTGTGTTTTGGGTTGTCCCATGTGGGCGGCTTCAGGTCAGGTGCAACTGGAGAACAGGAGACCTCCTTTACATCCTGGTGGGCTCTCTGTCCACACCAGCATCCTCCTCTCCTGCCTTCCCTCTGTGTCTGTTGTCTTGGCCAGCTACAGCCATGCAGAGCTCCTGAGCAGGACACAATGGGGCCCCTACTCTTGCCTGGCAGGCTATTGTGGTTTTCCCATTGGTGTGCTTCTGGGACTCTGCACTGAGATCTCAGCACTTTACTGGCATCCTTAGCACTAAAGTCAGCACTTGGGCTCAGCCCAGGTGTGTAGCACTTGCTCATCCTCAGGCTTCTCTGGGTAACGGAGGATCCCTAACTGCCCTGTGTGAGTAAAAGCTTCATTGCAGGTTTCCCCAGAATGTGGGTCAGGTTTCACAAGTGTGCTAGACTCTTCTACTTGCTTTGGTTCCACAGATGTTCCTAAGCCTTTTCAAAGTCTAGCCAAGCATGCTGTGCTAGCAGGCCCTGTGAACCAGCAGCTTCTGGCTGCAGGCTGGAGTGTCTCTCCTTTGGATGTCTTTCATCTTTCTCTGCCCTTTGATTCAGCCAAAGCTAGTCTCCTGCCTGCATGTGTGGCTGTGCTCAGTGTCCACTCATGGTTTGATTTGATAGAAGTGGCTGGGGGTGGCTCAGTGGTAGTAGAGGACTTGCCTAGTATGCGCAAGGCTCTGGGCTCCATTGCCAGCACTGTAAAATATTACAGAAAAGTTGATAGGATACCATTGCTGGAGGGAAAACAAATTTTCAAATGTGGCAAGAGACTGAAAGATTCCTTTTTTTTTGAGACAGGGCCTCTTTGCTTTGTAGTTCAAGTTGGCCCTGAGCTCACTATGTAGCCCAGGCAAGCCTCGAACTCAGCAATCCAAGACTGGAGGATTCTTAAGGGAAGGGACATAAAAAGTTTTTACAGTATACTCTGGTGGATGCAACTCAGCCTAGCAAGGGTTTGGCTAAGGTGGTGGCCCTGGTGTAAACATGGATTGACTGGCTCTTTACTGCCAGTGATGACACTCTTGAGGTGGGCTGTGCAGAGGGAGGTGACACCCATCAGCAGCCTCAGGGAAAGTGGCTATGGATTGGAGGGGCAACACCCCCTACACCAGGAGGAGCTGATGCTGAGTTACTGGGGCAGGTGCTGGGCACCCAACAAGTATGCTGTGGCTGCAGGTGTCCCTGGCCAGTTCATCTGAGGAGCCACCCTGTTCCCTAGGGCATCTCCTAGTAGAGCTTGCTGGCGTTCACGTGTGGTGAGATAGACCAGGACCCTGACAGCCCAGGGAGAGGCTCTTCCACCTGCATCCTGAATGCGTGGGATGTGGTATGCAGACAGGCTGGGCTTGCTTAGCCACACTCAGCTCAGACATGTCAGGATGAAACCCTGTGACAAGCAGGAGGGGACGTAGGTCTCCTGGTATCATGTGCTCATATGTACCACAGAGCTGCCCGAGGGTGGTGCCTGAGGCCACAGGTGTGTGACATGTAGGGATGGTGAGAAGCAGCCCCCCTGTAGACAGGCATGTGGTGAGTCCAGCAGGAAGAGCCCTCATTCCTGGGTTGTGGGAACATGGCAACCTAGCAGGTGAGGGCTTGGCTTTGAACTCATGTTTTTTTTTTTCCAAACCACCTGTCCTAGGGCCATGATCAGAAGAGCAGCCAGCTGTTGGGTGGCTCAGTTTTTTCTGGTTTCAAACTGTGTTTTTCTCATTTCTGCTGCCTTTGTTGGCTTCCAGAGCATTTCGAAGGCCTCACTGTGTGGGGCTGGGCTCTGCCTGGATGAGGTGGCTCCCTATGGCTGAAGTGGGAGCAGCTGAGGTGGGTGCCAGGATTTCAGGGGGTAAAGACAGGGAAAAAAAAGATGGGGAGCCTCTGGGGATAACCTGAGGCTCCTGAGGCCATCTTTATTTGTTTTCCAGTTTAGGAGAGGGGGTACTGATGACCTCCCACAACTGGCAAGAGTTTTATCCCTACTAGACTTTTATATTTTTGTTTTGAGACAGGGCCTTCAAGTTGCCCAGACTGGCCTTAAAATTTCAGTCCTTCTACCTGGCTTTCCTGAGATGCTTGGATAACCAACTTAACTTTTTTTTTTTTTTTTTAGTTTTTAAAGTTTTTTTAGATAAGGTCTTGCTTTGTAGTTCAGGCTGGCCCGAACTCACTATGTAGCCTAGGCAAGCCTCAAACTCTTGGGAATCCTCCTGGCCCTGCCTCCCAAGTGCTAGGATTACAGAGATGGGCCACCACACCCAGCATTTCAACATTTTTTTTTTTACTAGCAAAAATAAAATAATCAGGCTAGGGATTTAGCTCAGTGATTCAGGCCATCTGCCTCACAAGGACAAGGTCCCACGTTTGATCCTCTGTATGACACATCACAATGCCAGGCATGGTGGCTCAGCCCTGTAATCCCAGCAATGCGGAGGCAGAGACAGGAGGATTGCTGTGAGTTCCAGGCTTGCCTGGGATACTTAGTGTGTTCAGGGCCAGCCTGAACTACCGAGCGAGACCCTGTCTCAAAAAAAGGGGGGTGCCTGGGGATTTAGTTCAAGTGGTACTGCGCCAGCCTTAGACACACAAGGGCCTGAGTTTGATCCCCGGTACCACCAAAAATAAATTAAAAAAAATAATAATCATGTTAGAGGAAGTGCTTCATCATCTTTGGGTGAAGGCACTGTCCCCTGGTGTTTTCTGCCCTTGGCTTTGTGAACTTGTGTTTCACAGTGGTCTTCAGTCTTGCTGAGGCCCTTGGGGAGAGTTGGATTTTTGAGACAGGGTCTCACTGTGTACTCCAAGCTAGCCTCCAGCTCATATCAGTTTCCTGCCTCAGCTTCTCAGGTAGTAGGATTACAGGTGTGTACCACATACCTAACTTCTCACAAAATGCAAGATGTGAGATAGCCCAGCTGGCTTTTCTCGGTGTGGAATGAGTTTCCAGTGCCATCTGTGTGGTCCAGGCCTCCTGCTCCACTCTGCACCACACCAGCTCCCGCTGGTGGTCTGTCTGGGAGTGGCTGCCCAGAGCAAGTCACATCATTGCCCTCCTTCGCCCAAAAGGGAAATGATCAAGATACAGTGTGTTACACCAGCTCCCCAGCACTAACGAGTCATTGTGTATCATAAACACATGCCAGTAAAAAAAGAAGTAAGTGACCTGTCTAATAAAGGGTGTGTCCTTTCAGATAAGCCTTAGAATGTTTTCAGGTTCCGCAAAAAATTACTTTTGGACATTTCATAGAATTATATTGCTTTTCTATTGGACTTTGGAGAAAAAGAAAATCTTAAAGCTGTCAGATTGTCTCTTATTTTCTACTCAGTTCTCTAATGTTCTTTAACAGAGAATTTCATTAATCTTTCTATCCTACATGAGGAAATCCTGTAGATTGATTTCCTGGCTAGTGTCACAATTCTTTTTTTTTTTTCATTATTCAGTAAACTTTATTGATACATTATATACACAGCTCACAATCACATACAATATTAGGGAATTTGTACCAATATGTGACACATGTTAATTCTCATTTTTACCCACGTCCCTGCCCCCCCATATACATACTGTTTTATTTTTTTCCAAATCATATTTATTCCTTCCCCTCATTATATTCCCACACCAAGTTCCTTTTGGATATTTCCCATTCTACAAAAACTATCATACATTCTAGAGCTCCTTTACCTCTAGAGGTACTTATGTCAAAGAAAAGATCCGGTATTTGCATATCTATGTTCTATTTATTTCACTTATCAGTGTGTCCTCCAGGTGTCTCCATTTGCACATAAATGAATAAATCTTGTCATTCTTTATGGCAGAGTAGTACTCCATTTAAAAAAGAAACCACATATTCTTTATCCAGTCTCCAGTTGATGGGCATTTGGGTTGTTTCCAAGATTGGGCTATCACGAACTGAGCTGCTAAGAACAAGGTTGTACACCTGTCTTTCCAATGTGATTTTAAAAATTCTTTTGGGTATATTCCTAGCAGGGGATAGCAGGGTCGAATGGGACCTCTAGTTCTAGTTTTTTGAGGAATCTCCACACAGATCTCCACAATGGTTGCACAAGTCTACAATCCTACCAGCAGTGGAGAAGGGTTCCTTTCTCCCTACAGCCCTGCCAGCATTTATCGTTGGTTGATTTTGTAATAGCAGCCATTCTTTGTGGAGTGAGATGGAATCTCAGTGTTGTTTTCATTTGCATCTCTCGAATGACCAGCGATGTTGAACATTTCTTCATATGCTTCTTGGCTGCTTTGATTCCTACCTCTGAGAAGTGTCTGTTCATTTCAGATGCCCATTTTTGAATTGGGTCTTTAAACTTGGGAAGACTGATTTGTTTAAGTTCCTTGTATATTGTAGATAATAACCCTTTGTCTGACAAACAGCTAGTAAAGACTTTCCCATGTTGTTGGTTGTCTTTAGTGTCACAATTCTGTTATATTGTGTTAGTGGACGTCCTTGTCTTAGTCTTTTTTTTTTGTTTTTTGTTTTTGTTACTTTTGAGACAGGGTCTTGCTTTATACTTCAGTCTGGCCTTGAGATCACTATGTGCCCTGGCAAGCCTCAAACTCACAGCAATCCTCCTGCCTCTGCCTCCTGAGTGTTGAGATTACAGGCATGAGCCAACACACCCAGCATTGTGGTTTGTGGTTACCAGGGATTGATGCTGGAACCTCTGAGCTAAATCCCCAGTTCATCCTTGTCTTGATCTTACAAGGGACAGTATGGTTTCTTAAGGATGATATATACTGTAAAAAGCTTTTTGCAGAGGAAAGATGGTTCTATTGGTAAATGTCTGAGATTTTTCTTCATACGTGGGTGCTCAGGTTGGCAGACAGCCTCCTTACTGTCAGTGGAGGCAAGGGCAAGTCTCTGCTGCCCCTTCTCATGTGTGTGGGGAGGGTCTGGTAGGTCTCCCTGCCAAGCTGCCCTGGGGTTCCAGGGTCTGTCTGCAAGCAGTGTGTTTCACACCACTTAGTCTTAGTTACCTACCACGTTAGACTTAAGCCCCTGTGTTCATGAAACAAGCTGTGTGTTTTTCTTGCTGTCTTTGTCCAGGTTTCATCTCAAAATTGTCCTAGTGTTGTGATTAGTTTTGCCAGTACCCTTTCCTTTCTGTATCCTGGAAGTGGCACTTGCAGTAGAAAGACCCCAGCCCTACCCACTGCTGCACCTAGTGCTTGTGATAGGCACGTGTGGATTTCCTTAAGCCGGTGGAGGCAAACCTATGGCATGTTTGCCACAGTGGGCCTGTTTTGTATCACTGAAAACTCTAAAAGGTTCACCATCATTGGCATAGGCTGTGACCTCAGAGAGGGCCCTATGGGCCATGGCCTGGCCCCCTGCCTTCAGTCCCCTGCACTGCACCTTGCCTCCTTCTTGAGACTGCTTGTTGGGTCACTGTGTGGCCCTGGGCTGACTTGTCCTGGCCACACTTTGGAGCTTTGCAGGTTGCTCAGGTCTCAGCTTCCTCACCTGAAGAATGATAGGGTCACCGGGCGTGGTGGCTCACGCCTGTAATCCCAGCACTCGGGAGGCAGAGACAGGAGGATTGCTGAGTTCGAAGCTTGCCTAGGCTCCATAGTGAGCTCAGAGCCAGCCTGAACTACAAAGCGAGACCCTGTCTCAAAAAAAAAAAAAAAAAAGAATGATAGGGTCATTATATAGTTCACCTCTGGAGGAGCCGGTGGAACCTTGGAGCCCTTGATGTTAGCTGGGAGGTTCCAGGGAGTCAGTGCCAGGGTAGGAGAGGGCAATGGAGGGCAGTTCTGACCCAGCGGTCCCTCAGGGATGTGGCACCAACCAGTCAGGTGCCAGCCTCTGCCAATTTAGGGGTTTAGCTGATGCTCTTTCCTCTTCCTTCCCGTTGCATGTGTTTAAAGGGTTTGGCAGTGTCTGGTTCTTAATTAGGGGTCAGAATGGGCTTTCACGTTTGGTGGTCCCATGTCCATGGAATTCAATTCACAGAGCTCATTCTTTTTGTAAAAGACATTTTCTTGGTGGGTTTTGCATTTTCAAGAGGGTCTGTCTCCATGCTGTAATTTCTCTCCCTGCTTTGCTGGCCCCCAATCACTGTGGAGTGGGAGAGGCCCTATAGGGGAGGCTCATGGCTCCCTGCAGCCTTCCTGGGTCCTGACCTCACTTGCCTTATCTTCCCTTGTCTCTTGGAGCTGTGGCAGCTTGTCCCTAGTGACTAGTAAACAGAGGGTCCTTTAGGGACCCTGGTCACAACCCCTAATCTAAGGTTTTTCAGAAGTATGTCAGCTGTGGCTTCTCTGAAGGCCTAAAAGTTGGTAGTGGGAGTCAGAACATGGGGCTTTGGGTTTAGAATCTGCCACTGTGTGCTGGTGCCCTCAGCCTGCCTGGCACCTACTGTGCCCATTCTGTCACTTCCGCCCACATACTGTGCCTGCCCTGGGCAAGGTCATTCATTCCTATCCTGCCCCTTGTACCCTGATCCCTTAGCCACTCTACCTGTGCCCTTGTTGAATGAACACATGAGTGGAGTTCAAGGGGCAAGACTCCAAGTCCCAGGATTTCTGTCCTGGTGTTACCCTGCCCTGCCTTTTGGGGACCCGCTGACTTCAGCCCCTGTGATGTTTGTGCCCTGTGAAGTCCCCAGGCTTCTCAGCCCAAGGCCAGAAGCTATTGGGGCCAGAGGCCTGACTTCCTCTCAGCCTGCTTCTTCTGGGTCCCCTCAGTCTGAGGAGTGGGTCAGCGAGAATGGGTCCTCCTTAAATTTGCTTTGCACTGGGCATGGCTATGGTGTGTGTAGGTGCTGCAGCTTAGAGTGGTTGCCCCGGTCTGCTGCACCCAAGCACTGATCCTAGGCCCTGGGTAGGGTGAGGAGGGCCTGTGTGCCTCCCCTGCTCCTCCCTCTGCCTTTGATCTCAGCCTGGGCAGCTGACTGACTGTGAAGGTCTCCTGTCCACTGCCTCCGGTCTCTTGTCACCCACACACGCAGAAGGTGGGGGCCACTAGCACACGCCTTTGCTGTGTTCCTGCTTAGTCTTGGGGGAGGGGCAGGAACAAGACAGGACTTTTGGGGAACTTCAAAGGTACACTTTAGTAATCAAACAGAGTTTCCAAGTTTCCCATTAATGTTTTGCCTGTGTGTGGTTTTTGGATTTAAATAAAGACTCAGAAGAAAGAGACAGGATAAAATACAGGCAGGTCCTCACTGAGGCCCAGGATGGTTCACAGACCCGGCAGTTCCTGCCTTTGATGTCAAACATTAATTATTAGAAGGTACTTTTACTGGCGATCAGAACTGGGCTCTGGGAGAGGCTGGGGCTGCCCGGCGCCCCTTGGCCCTGTCCTTTGAAGTCCCTCCACGGCCCCCAGAGGCTGCTCCACATTTCTGCACTCATTGGCCCGATCCCGGCAGGCACCCCCATGCCTGCAGCCTTCCTGGCAGCTGGCATGAGGGGTGATCCTGATCAAAGGCCCCAGGCCCCTGGCCATGCATCCTCCCCCTCAAGATTTACTTGGTGCCCAAAACCGCTGTCCCTGCCTGTGGCTGTGTGATGGGAGCAGCCCTGAGCTGAGAGTGCCCCTACCTGAACTCATTGTGCCAGGCAGGGCAGTTGCTGCTGGTATCCTCAGTGGGCTAGAGTCAAAGGACCTGTGATTGGGGACCCTTTCTTTGACTGGCCAGCTGCCCTCCTCTTTTCTGCCTGCCACTCCTGCTGGTTCCTGGCTGGCCTGGTTTCCACCATGGTCAGTGGGGGTTTGTGGTGAACCCTGGGTGCTGAAGGCTGAAGTCCAGATGTCCATTGAGGGTTGCTAGCAGATGGTGAGTTGCCATGCATGTGGCCAGTGAGTATCTCTGCCGGTGACTGGCAGGTGTGTGTACCTCTGTGAGCTGCAGGGTGGATGTGCACCGTGGGAGCCATGGTGGAGAGTGCCCTACAGAGCCAGGACCCAGCATTTGAGTCCTACCCTGGCCTGGAACAGGGATTCCCTTCTGGGCCGGCTGGGCCCTGTGAATGTGGGATCACACGGCCTGCATGGATTCAGTCCTTGTTTTGGGGATGTTCGTGTGCTCTGTCCATGCTAGATATCTGGCTCCAAAGTATAGACATCACTACTATGACCCGGGATTTTCAGCTCTGTTCTTTTCTCTTTAAAAAAAAATGTCCTGTGCTTGCTTTGGCAGCACATATACTAAAAAAAATTTTCTCATTTGTTTATAATGTAATTTACAGTCACAGTACAAAAGGTGAGGAATTAACTGAAAACCCCTAAAACGAGCCGGGCGTGGTGGCTCATGCCTATAATCCCAGCACTCGGGAGGCAGAGGCAGGAGAATTGCTGAGTTCGAGGCTTGCCTGGGCTACTTAGTGAGCTCAGGGCCAGCCTGAAATACAAAGCAAGACCCTGTCTCAAAAAAAAAAAAAACAAACAAACCCTAAAATGAAAACCTTTCTATGGAGTGCTGTTGTGTTGGTGGCATCTGTTTGGGGCATCTTTGAGAGCACAGGTCAAACAGTGACCTCTGTCCTGTGGTAGAAGATGCCTCTTCTTGCTGTTTACTGCAGGAGTTGATCATTTCTCTGCTGTGCTCTGGCTCCAGTCCCCTGACAGGTGTGCTCCTGGCAGATCTGGCTGTCTGCACTGGGACACCTGCAGCCTGTCTGGGGGTGACTCTGGACCTGGAGGGGCAGGGTGGTGTCTTCTCTGACCCTAGGCTCTGGCCTGCCCTGAGACCTGGAGTGGTCCAGGGTTCCTGGGACATTTAGGTGTCAGGAGCACACTTCTCACTTTAAGCATGTGGCTGTGGAGTTGAAGGCCCTGAGTGCAGCCTCCAGAGGTGTGCTGATTACAGATGGAGATACATGGCCTGTGGTGCCTAAGACCATTGTGGGCCAGGCTGGGGTGAGGTTCTGTGCTTCTGCCAGGGGGAGGTGTGGACAACAGGAGTCTCTAGGATCTTGGCCCTGCTTCTGGACTCTGTCTTGGCCTCTCCCTGGCTGTGTGTGGTCACTTGCTAGCAGGCCTGGTGGTGTCAGTGCAGCTGTTGTCTCCAGGCCTAGGCTTGGTGCTGTCTCCTGGGCTGGGTAGTATAGGGCCAAGGCCATACTTGGTGCTGGGCAGCACCCAGGCTATGTGTGGAGGTCCAGGACTCGTGGTTTTGAGCCTGGGCTCTCCTTGGAACCAAGCCTGGGGTCAGGTTAGGCCTTTTGATGGTGGCCATGTGTTCTGGCACAGGTGCATGGTAGCCATGCGCCTAGTGAGTAACTCCAGAGGCTTGGCCTGAGTCCCTCTGGTAGTGATTCATTTAAACTCAAAGCCTCAAGGGAAACAAAACCAGTGTCAGGATAGTGTTGAGGGGGAGCAGAAACCCTCACAGAAAAGCTGGAAAATCTGAGATTAGGTCACCTCTAAATAGTTCTTACATTTTTTTTTTCCTGTGTCATCATAGATACTGGAAAATCACTGTCAAATAAGGAAACCCCAGCAGGGCCACTTTTTCGGGGTTCTTTTTTTTTTTTTTGCTTTTTGGAGACAGGGTCTTGCTTTGTAGTTCAGGCTGGGCCTGAGCTCACTATGGTGCCCAGACAAGCCACGGCGAACTCAGCAATCCTCCTGTCTCTGCCTCCCGAGTGCGGGGTTCTTTTTTTTTAAGACAGGGTTTCGCTGTGCAATTCAGTCTGGCCTTGAACTCACTGTGTAGTCCTCACTGGCTTTGAATTTGCAGTGATCTTCCTGCCTCAGCCTGGTCTTATAGGTATGCATCATCATACCTAGCTATAGGGCCACTTTTCATGAGTGGTCCCTGTGTGGACGTGGCCTAGCGGTTTCCCTGCTGGGGGTGTCATGACCCTACAGTGCCATTTGGCCCCGTGGTAGCTCTAGCCTTGTCTACCTTTTGGCCAGACGTGGCCTCTTGTGTCAGTTCTGGGCTGGTTGGCGGTCGAGAGTTGCAGAGTCTACTGAGCACTAGAGGTTGCTACTTCTGCCTGCTTGGCTCTTCATCCCAGTCCTTTCCCCTGTCTCTTGTGCCTCTTTTCTGGTTTCTACATGTCATTTTCATTTACATAGCCTGCTCAAGGCCAGGGCCCTGTGTTTACAGGAAAAGGACCCTTAGGGCTTTGGCAAAGTTGATTTCATGCCAGGGTGTGGTCTCAGAGCTCCTTGGTGTAGCAGTGACACACCGTATCCTTGGAGATCCTCCAAGGCCAGCTGCCTTAGACACTCTGTGCCTCAGTTTCCTTGTATTTTTTTTTTTTTTGAGACAGGTTCTTGCTTTGTATTTCAGGCTGCCCCTGAGCTCACTGTGTAGCTCAGGCAAGCCTCAAACTCAGCAATCCT